>OZ025650.1:925947-995947 GCA_964019335.1 Diplonema japonicum
CACAGAAATCTTTCTGCAGAACCTGCCACCTGCCACCCTCCCTTGGTGGGAACCACTTTAAGGTACACCATTCCACAGCTGCCTCCAAGATACAGGCCATGCCCTTTACACCGTTTTTCCCGTAGCGCCCCAACTGGCGGCGTAGTGGCCAAGGCTACAAGGGAACAACATGATTTTTCGAAAAGGAGAAGAGCTTTTTACGTCAGCAATAATCTTCACACATGACTAAAGATGCAAAAGTGGTACCCAAAAGGGAAATTCCCAACCACCTGTGTTGTCACCTGTGGCCACTAGGGGGTGGCGATAGGTGAATGACTATTGATGGGTTATTATTTTATTTACACAACTAGTTGCAAGCACCGTATGCATTGGCAATGAAAAGAATATTACGGCCATCATCCTAGTGTTGTCAGATGTTGGGTGACTATTGTATTTTACGGCACAACATAGCAACAACAACAACAACAAAAGAAAGGATTGCAGCCTTGCTTCTTTTTTTTTAAAGTGGATCTTACCCCCCTTCGGCGGTTCAACTATTTGTAAACGTTCCACAAAAAAGAAGGGGGAAAAAAAAACCTGTTTTCCTCCCTTGTTTACACTGCAAAAAGATATTTTCAGAAGGAAGGCCTCTTATCTTGTTCTGAGTTGTTGGCAATCGATCCGGCCATCTTATCAGAATCGGCTTATGAAGAACCCTCTACACTAGGAGCCTCCTACGGTGCTCCAACAACACACATCAACATAATCGGGTTTCTTTCCTTTTTTTTTTCTTCTGCTCCCTTCTTTTTAAAAAGTCCATTATTTTTCTTTGTCCAAGATTTCCTCATATCCCTTTCCCCCTGTTTCATCTATATCCCGCATTACACTTCACTTTATATTTTATCATTTTTTTCCAGCTTCGCTCCATGATTATCAAATAGAAGGGTGGGGAAGGGGATTGGTAGAAGGAGAAAATAAAAGGAAAAATGAAATTAACCCCCGACCAAAGTGTGATCCTGCTTGGGTTCGCGTTCTGTTTAGTGTACCTAGCCTTCAATGGTGCTCAGAACTTGCTGACGAGTGGGAGTGAGACCTTGGGACCCTTCGAGCTGGGGAGTTGGAGTTTAGGAGGTTTGTACTTGGCGAACACGATCTCAGGGCTGTGCTTGGCGGTGCCTGCATGCAGTATAACCACAGACAGAAACGCAATGATCTATTGGATAGGGACCGTGCCGTTGTTCATAGTCTGCAATGTGGTGTACCAGAAGTACACGCTCCTCCCCGCGTCCGTCTTGGCGGGTCTTTCGGCTGGTGTGCAGTGGACCGCGTGCTGGGGGTACATCTCATCATGCATCACATGGAAGAACGACCCGAAGCAAACAGCCTTCCTGACTGGGGTGTTCTACGGCATTATGCAGTCCTCTCAGATCTTGGGGAACCTCTCCTCATCCATCTTCCAGCACCACGTGTCAGACGGCAACACGTGGCTTGCTGTCTTCTACGCGACGTCCTGCGCCATCGGGATGGGCTTGCTGTTCCTGCTCCCGAACTTGGAAAGAGAACACACCCCTCTGGTGATCCCTATTGGTGAGAAGCTGGCAGGGATGGGGAAGATCATCTGGAAGGACCCGAAGATGAGGTTCATGGTGTTGATGTTCATCTACTCGGGGTACACGCAGACGTACTTCTTTGGTGTGTTCACAAGCTGGGTGAGCAATGCGCTGTCGTCGTCGTCTGGGAGCAGCGGTTCCGGGTCGTCGGACACAGAGGACATCGGGTATGTGATGGCATGGTTCGGGCTGTCGGACACGATCTTCTCATTTCTGTTGGGGTGGCTCGGAAGCAAGATCGGGGGTGGGTGGGTTATTGCCGCTGCGTCCTTGTCATGCGCTTCCGGCGTAACATTACTCTGTGCCCTCGACAACCACCACACCATGGTGTCCCTCTCTGCCATCGCCTTCTTGTTCGGAGCTGCCGATGCCGGCTACAACGCCATCATTGTCGCCACGCTGACACGTTTCTTCCCCAAATCTGGTGGCCCCGAACAGATCTACCAATCCACCTGCGCCTTCGCAGCTTTCCAGATGTTCCAGTCTGGTGTGACCGCCATTGCTTTCTTTTACAATGGGCTCATCTCGCAATGGACGCAGACATACATATTCGGATCTTGTCTTGCGCTTGCCATCTTTGCCTACACATGGTTGTCCGTTTTCCATCTTTCACATGTGGAAGCAGATGGAGTCGAGAACAAGGGTTTGCTTCAGGACGATGATTGTGAAGAAAGTCATTATGCTGAGTGAGTATTTCTTTTTTTTGTTACTTTTTTTTTTTCCTCAGTTAATATTCCATGGGTTTCTTTTTATTCTCCCCCCCCCCCCCTTGAATGGGTTGGTACCACTTTTTCTTTGGGGTGTTGTTGTTTCTCTTTTCTTTTATTCCCTTTCGTTCTTCTTGTCTTACACCACCGTTTTCTGTTTTGTATGCAAACCCTTAGGCTTTGACTGATCCCCCCCCCTTTGTTTTCATGCCTTTTTATTGCTACAAAGTGGACTGGTGTTGTGGTTCATGTTTTCGAATTCTCACAAAAAGAAGGAAAAAAAACGAAGCTGGAGATGTCTTTTGTCGATGAAACACGAAAAAAGAGAAAATAAATGCAAAGAAGATGAAGCGAAGTGCGAAGTCAAAAGGCGGGGAAGTAGAATAAAAATAAAATAGAAGAAAGTTGCTGCGTATCTCACATGGAAGAGGGTTTTTCTTTTGGACGATAAAAGATTACCCCTTTTTTTTCTGTTATCACTGTTTCTCTTTTAGTTTCTTGTTTGCCGTATTTCAAGTTTGTTTTTCAAGTATCTTGTCCTCACCCCCTTTTTTTCTTTCCATCAGTATTTAAAAAAGAAGAATTTACCATTTTTTCCCTTTGTTCTGCGTGTTATAAAAAAAAAAAAAAAACGTTTCAATCCGATTTTCTATTCTTTAGAGCTGTTACTTTTTTCACAAAAAATAATCACTAATTAGGAGGGGTCTGAGTAAACCCTGGCGGCAAACCAATAAGATGAGGAGGACGGTGGCAGTGTTGTCAAGAAGGATAAGGGGGGGGCAGGAGAACCCTTTAAAGCTGCCGCACGAAGGAGGGAGTCACTTCCCGACGACAGATAAGAAGGACCCTGCTACGGTTGCAGGGAGGTTGGAGCAGAAGGTGGTGGGATCCCAAGCAGTCTTGGGAAATCTCCCCAAAGTGAGTTCTCACTTCAGCGAGGAAGGTAAGGTCATGATGAAGCCTCGTGAGAAGGTACCGTCGATGGAGCTGTCGCCAGATGCGTTGCTGGCAAATCCTAAATTTAAAAAAGCGATGATGACGGTGAGGAACCACCTCGAGGCAGAAGAGAAGTGGTTGGACCACAGAAAAGCTCAAACAGAAACCGAGCAAGGCAAAGACTACCCCATAGCACAGCCTCTCCACAAGATCCTGGCCCGAGCAGGGATCGCCTCCGGCAGTGACACAGAACCCTTCAGCAACGGGAAGGTCAAGGTAAACGGTGTTACGATAAGAGATAGAAAGTTCCTCGCAAAGCCCACCGACGACATCAGGTGCACCACCAAGCGGGTCCTGATCGACTACCCGAGGATTTGGAGGGCCGTGAAGTCAAAAGGCGACCGCAGCATGATGACCTCAAAGCTGAACCAAAAGCTCGATAAATGGCGGTGGCAGTTCCCTGGTCTCCCAAACTTCGCATTCCTCGCAGGCGGCGGCCTCTCCCGCGATGCCTCCGGGCTGCTGCTGTTCACAAACGACAAGATGCTAGCGCAGTACATCGACAACTCACACGACATCGAAAGGGACTGGGAGGCTAACGTCCGGGGGGAGTTCCCCATCAAGCTGCTGAAGAAGCTCAACACGACCTACAGCTACGGGAACTACGTGTACAAGAACATGGAGTGGGCCATCGAATCCGTGCGGTACTCGGGGAAGTTCCACAGGAAACAAACGGATCGCAGTATCATGGGGTGTAATCTGAAAATCCGTATCTGGGGACCGGGACCTCCTCTTCAAGCACTTTTGCGTGATGTTCAAAAACCCTGTTCGTACCTCAACAGGGTTACCATAGGCCCCTACAACACGACTTATATAAACCCTGGTCTTGCTGTGGAGGCGTACATAGACGAGGGGCTCATGCAATTCACCGACCCGAAATGGATCCCCTGGATCGAAGCCCACTCCCCCCTTCTCGCGCGGAACACCGCCACCATCCTCCAGAAAAAGGTGAATATGAAGCGTGACGGGCAGGATGGCGCCATGGCACTCATTGAAGAGCTGGAGGTGTGAACTGAGGGAATTTAAAAAAAAGGGAAATAAACAGGATACCCGTACGGACGCCTTAGAGGCAACAAAGAAGAGGAGGCGTTCGCTGCAAGCAGAAGCGCCCACCTCCCTCGACACTGCACTGGTGAAGGTTAATGAAAAGGAGTTCAAAGAGAAGAAGGTATTTTTTTCCCCTCTTGATTCAAAACCCCAACAGCGCCGTCAAATCGTCGGGAAAGGCATGCCCGTGAAGGCACAGAGATCAGTCAGCGATATTCTAGCGGACCTTAAGAAGCCGCCGATCATGTCAGGCATGTCTTGATCAGGAGGGTGGATTGTATTGAACAGATCTTTCGTTTCTGTTTGTCCTTTCTCTTTTACCTACTAAAACTCACCCTCTTGCAAGAGAGCAAAAAAAAAAAAAAAAAAAAAAAGAAAAAAAATGTCTGAATCAGCACCGCAAAAGTTCGTCCCCCGATCACGGTATAGCAGCTCCGCGGTTGAAGGTGGGGGAGGAGGAGGAGGAGGAAGCAGTGGAAAGGGTGGGAAGGGTGACCGTTCGCACGCGAAGGATGACGATGCGCCTACCGGACGACAAGGGGCATGGACCGGGGGGCGTGGTGGGAAGGGCGAGGGGGGTAAGGGGAGGGAGCCGAGAGAGCGAAGGCCCGAACCAAAGGAAGGCGAAGAAGGCGAGGAAAAAGAAAAATTCTGGCAGTCCAAGTCACACCACCAGCCGGAAGGAAACAGCAGATTCACAGGGCTGAGGAAATATATGGCGCCGGGGAACAAAAGAGGGGGACACCCTGAAGAAGAAGGAGCCGCGAGCAATGCAAAATTTTTCGGAAACCGGAACAAAAAGACATTCCGACACCAGACAGACGACCAGGAAGGGCTCAAGGAATACCCAGAGGACCAACACCATCCCTTGTCACACACATGGACCATGCGGTTCAGGAACAGGTCGGAAAATGCATCCTCTTGGGAGGAGATCCTTGAGAAGCAGTTCACCAACCTGTCAGACGTGTCGACGGTGGAAGAGTTCTGGACAACATACTCGCATCTATACCACCCGTGTGGGATCCCTGCACAGTGCGATTACCTGATGTTCCAGAAGGGAGTAGAGGCAAATTGGGAGGTATTGAATTTTTGTAAGGGGGAAAAAAAAGATCATACTCGCAGGACCCAGCCAACGTGCACGGCTGTCGTATCAGTGTGAGAATACCTCAAGACCGCCACCACGCTGCGGCAAGTGACATCTGGGAAGATATCTTGCTGACATGCATTGGAGCTCAGTGGGAAGGGGTGGCCGACACTGTAGTGGGTGTTGTCATCAGCGCGAGGAATAAGTGCGAAGACATCATGATCTGGCTGAGGCACTCAGAGACAGAGACTGTTGAGGTATGGCTTCAATTTAGAAGAATAAAGACAACACTTGTAGGTTGTTCAGAACCAGCTGAAGAATATCGTCTCCCGATACACCTCCGCTACCGTCAACTACGTTGTCCTGAACCACCGAAACAGCGCTAATGAAGAGAAGAAGGACGCTCCAATTGCCGAGAAAAAGTAGAAAGAGACACAAAAAAAGAAAAAGATCATTGAAGGAGGAACGGGATCTGGATTTTGTTTGAATTTTTTCCCCCTCTTTCTATCCTTCAAAGAAAAAAACAAAACAAACCGATAGGAAATGAAAGTAAAAGAAAAAAAAATTGTATTTTTTTTTAAAGGAATCCCAAAGGATGACCCTATTCTTTATTTTCTCTGTAGAGCTAGTAATTCTTGCTTTTAAGTGTTTTTCTTTCTTTTTTTTTTTTAATTTTGGTCTTTTGTTTTCATTTTCTTCTCCACCCCTTCCACCCCCTCTTTCCATTCACACCCCCTCCGTTTTTTTCCCTATCAAAGTCCCCGATGATATTCGATCAGTTCTTTTTTAAAAGACATTATTACACATGCCGCAATACAAGGGATTGTGTGTGTTCGACATTGATAACACACTGACGAGGGGGGCAGCAGCGGGGATGGAGTGCAATGAAAAAAAAGGAATTCGTTTTACACCAGAATGCAACAAGTGCGAAGGGGATAGAAGCGCAGCGGGGCTTGGGTTCAAGGGTGCTTCAACCTACCCGGGGGCGTATGCGAAGGAAGCAATTCGGCACTGTAGGGAACAAGGCTATGCTGTGGGTGTTGCCACGTACGCACGATGTGCTGCGCAGGGTCCTGCGGGGGTCGATTCTCGGCTTCAGTTTCTAAGCGGCATGGGGCTTCCCCACAGCGTCGTGTCCCGTGACCCCTCAGGCACCTACCACAAAGGCCCCGCCTTGATGTGCTATAGCAGCACCACCCCGAACAAGGGCACCATGGTTAAAAAGCTCATGGACAACTTCTCCGTGAGCCCGTCCCACACTGTCTTCTTCGACGATCAGAAACGGTTTTTAAAGCAAGTCAAGCCAACTCATGCGCATACCCAGCTTGCTTCCTCATCGTGCCATGGTGTGTACTGCCCCACTGGGTGCGGGCTAACAAAGACAGAGTTTAAAAGGGGAATGCACAAAGTTTCATGATGAACGTTATTATTTTTTTTTTTGTCCTGCACTTTGAGTTTTTTTTAATATTGCTGGGCGGATCTAGTGTGTTGTTAAAATATTACCCCTTTATCAGGATGTGACGCCCCACTTTCCTTCCACCACAACATGTGGTTGCTGGTCATAGATGTACAGCTCTGCAGCATCGGGTCTGTGTATCTTAGTAAGTATCTTCTTGACAACTCGGGCGACGGGCATTTCACAATTGCAGCACTGCAGCTGTTGATAAAATGGTTGTTGTTGGAGCTAGTGGTGCAGACGGGGTATTTCAAGCTGGCGCCCAAGCAAGTGGGGTTGCTGCAGCGGACGCACACGACGGGGATGATGACGGCGGCGTTGGGGTATGCTTTGACACACGTGGCGGGGCTGATGTCTTTGGGGGACAACAGCCTCCTGCTTGATCAGACCACCAAGATGGCAATGGTGCCCGCGACAGTGTTGTTCCAGCTGTTCGTGCGAGGGAACCCCATCCCTCTGTATTCATGGACGGCACTGGCAGCAACGCTGTCGGGGTGTGTGCTGTACTTCACAGCCGACGTGAATGCCACAGGGATAGGGGGCGTGGTCTGCGTGGCGTACTTCATCATAAGAACATTTTATGACTTCTGCGTGATGGAAAAGGATGATGAGTACGAGCCCCCGTCCGGCAGCACCTATCGGATAGAACCGCTCAGTGCAGCGATGCTGTTCGTTGCCGCACCTCTGACGGAGCCTAACTGGTATGATGGGAGAAGGAAAGTGTCATAAAAAAAACAGGTACGACATCGCCACATCCTGGACCACTCTTCTCCTCGTCACCCTGGGCTCCATGGCACACCTCTTCGCACACATCGGAATGATCGCCATTGTTGAACGTGCAAATGTTGCCGCCGTCTCGATCTTTTTTTGCGTTCTTAAGCTCTTCCTCTTCGTCATCATAGAGTGCATCATCATTGGCCGCACCACGATCGTTGCCGAGCAGGCCATGGGCATGCTCCTCGTCATGGTGGGCCTCATGGCAACACTCAACTTCGTAACTGCTCACTGGTATGGGGGTACGGGGGCAAAAAAGAAATGAAAAGAAAAAAAAATACAGCCTGCTTATCATCGGGACAATCTATATTACGGTTATCGCGAATGGGTCTTTTCTTTCGCCTTTCCACTTCACCTAGTAAGGCGGAGAAGGGAACAAAATTGCCGTTCACAGTGTCTCTTCAACTTTGCCATCTTGTGCAGAAAACAACAGCTTTTTCTTTAAAGCATGACGACCACACTGCCACAACCAAGGTGCCCTGTCAGCCTGCGAGCACTTTATTTTAAAACTATGTTGTTCATGTGGCCCACATTACATTTCTTACTCCGAAAAAAACCAAAAATTGGTCAATTTGCTGTAGACGGACTATCTTTTTTCCTTCACAAAAGAAATAGGGTTTGAATGAGGAATAAAAAGCAAAGAAGAAGAAAGAAGGGAGGATGATGTTTTTTGTTCTTTTTCTTGAATTTTCCTTCATGTTTGGAGGGGCAACACAAAAGTGGGTACTGCCCTTCTCGCCCTGCAGTTATATTTCCTGCTTTTTCTTTTTTAGTTGGAGATTTGTCTTTCGTTCTTTCGCTTTCATCCCTTCCCTTTCTCTAACCCACCATACTAGCACCAGATGGCCGCAGTGCGAAGGGTGCAAGGCATGAAGAGACAGATGCCTGTGATGCCTTTCAGAAAGAGGATCATGCGGAGATGCTCTGATGTGGTGAATTTGAAGGACGATGTGGAGGACACGGAAGAGCCGCCTGTGTGGACACGCCTGTGGTACTGCGAGGTCACGGGGCTTTTAGAAAGCTTTCAAGGTCTGCCTGAGGAGGAGTACCTCCTCGGCGTTCTTGCGGAGGAGGAACGGACGTACCAGATTTTCGACCCCCTTGCCCTGGAGACGTGGCAGCAAGCCATCCAGATGTGGGCATCCATGCAATGCCTCGAGTGCTTCTCACACACCACTCTCAGCAGGGCTTGTCTCAAGGTTGTCGTCTCGTCCGTTGTGGACGGCTCGCCTGTTGTGGGTGTCTGGATCCCGACCTACTGGGTGGAGGCATGGGGTGTCGCACGGCATGGGTTCCACGGCCCCGTCGTTGCATACACAACACCTGAAGAAGCGGCCCAGGGCAGCACTGTCCCCAAGGGCGCCACAGGTATCTACACACCTGTCATGCTGTTTGGCTGGCTGGCGGTGTGCTGTGATGCTACTGTTTCTAACGCGCAATTCGACACCTACTCCAGCTCCTCCACCTACCTGCATGATGTGTACCACCCTGACGGCTATAGGCTCATCCTCTCCAATCCCAGACGGGACGTATTGGTTCAGTATATCACCATTCCCTGCAAATGGGAAAGGACAGATGTACCAACGGACGTCACAGAGGCCGCAATGCAGGAAGCACAACAGTGGGCGGCCACCTCGTCATGGATCATAGAGCGGGAGGTTGCTGTGTCATCATACCTCAGCACACCACAACCGGAGCACCTCCTACTGCAGACAGCTACAGATGAGAAGGAGATACTTACCTGCACAGCCTTGGCCACCATCACCCTCGAGTGTACCGTCATGCAAGCCGTGCTTCTGTCACAAGAGGAGCAAGACGCACGCTACGCGCTGTGCACTGAGCAGTACGAAGCGATGGCCATCGTGACCACGTCTGAGGCCTTGTGGCACAATGCCATCATAGGTTCAGACATGATACGGTACGAGGAGCACACCGAGGCGAAGCTGCTGGCTTGCCTGTGGCGCACGAGTCACATGAGGGACTGGGATTCGAGAGGCAAGTTATTGAGCAAGGAAATTTCTCAAAAGTTGCGGAAAGCCATTGCTAGTGGCACTGAGGATCACGTGTGCATGATAGTGACAACCGTTGACTACGTGCTGAGCACAGTGTCGCAAAGGGCGCAGCTGTGCGAGTGGGACGCCGAGGTGCTGGCGGGGCTGTTGATGGGTGCAGTAGAAGCTTTTCCAAAAAACAGGTCGCTCGTTATAGACGCGCTGAATGGCTTCTACCTTGTAGTGCCTGGAAAGGAAAAGAGGACAAGAGACGGGGTGACTACGAAGTACAGGGCGAACTCGAACGAGTGGCGTGGACTGCTGTGCAAGGTGTTAGTGGATGTGATGGAGAGCTACGATGGACCCGGGGTATTCAGGGCGAACGAGAAGAGCGGCAGCATGGTGATGGGAGCCTTCCAGTCTGACGCAGAGGCGGCGTTTCGGGAAGTTGCTGGTGTACCGGACGATGTGGTTTTGGTGCACCACGTGCTGAGGGCCTACACAAGCGTTGGGGGTGCTCATGTCGGGCAAGCCTCGCGCATGAAAGAAGTCCTGTCAGCACTCTCAGTGTACTACGTGTACGTGGCAGTGTTGTGTGAGGGGCTCAAGGTGCTGCTGGAGATGTTGAGATGCTCGTCGCTCCTGCCAGACTGCGTAACTGAACTCACTGAGACGTGCTTCTCGATATGTCACTCCCTGCTACGCGGACACACAAAGGACATCGGGGCAGACCTAAAGCAGCCTTACGGACTTCTCTTGAACTGCTTTTGCGCCATGTCTGTAGGCTCCTCAGGCGTGCGGCGAACTATGGTGCAGCCTTATATCTATGAGTTTGCGGAAAAAGCGCTAAAGAGTTACCCCACCGACCCCTGCATCGTGGATAGGGCACTCACGCTGCTCACCAATCTGTGCTTTTGCGTAGCTGTGCGGGAGACCATAGCACAGAGCAGCATCCCGAACACGTTGAACAAACTGGCTGCAAACCATCTGCGAACACGACCAAAGCAGTTAGCTAAGGCTGCGGCGCTGTTGGACACTTATGTGAAGGTGAAGGGGCCGCTCATGGCGATTACAGCGTGACTTCCGTCGCGCAGTAGTGATATTTGTTTCCCCCAACAGTGTTAGACACTGAAAGTTTTATTTAATTTTTCGTTCCTCCCTTTTTCTCTTTTTTTTGAAAAAGAGTCCCTTTTTTCCTAAAGCAATTTTAGCCCCAAATGGAAACGATGTTCTCGCTATGATGCGCACCTAGGAATATGGCTCAATGGAACGGGGTCCCTGGAAATGAATATTTAGAAAAAATTGTGTCCTCTTTTCCCGGTAGAAACTAAGAGTTGCGGTCAAAAAAAACTTAAAGCTTTTCTTGCTTCCCTTCTCCCCCGTTTAAAAAAAAAGAAAAAATGACTAAGTGGGACGAGAAGTACGTGATGGCGGTTGTGGCTCTCCCGATGTACTTTGTGCTGACGATGGCACCGCACTTTGCGCGGCTGCCCGTGATGGCAAGGTTCATGGGTGGCCTGAAGGAGGCGAACGTGGAGCCCAGGAAGGCGTTTGAAGAGTTGGCTAATTCCGATGACTCGAAAGCTGCTTTTGTACGCCGCTGCACTGGAGCCCACATGAACAGCTGGGAGAACTACATAGTTTTCATTTCTGCCTTGGTGGCTGCTGTTGCAGGGGGCGTGAAGCCTTCTTTCGTTAACGACTGTTCTCTCATCATCATCCTTGCAAGGCTGTGCTACATTGTGTGTTACCTCAGCTTCGGACAGGGCATCCTCAGCACCATTCGTAGCTTTTTCTATATTGTTGGACATGGTACATGCTTCGCGTTGTGGGTCAAAGCCTCCATGGAAATTTGTGATTGAGGGCCGCCCAAAGAAAAGAACCTCTAACTTCGTATTCACAGACCTATCTTATTATTACTCCGAACAAGAAAAAGGGAAGGAACCACACTCTGACATTGTTCCAATCCCAATTTACTCCCCCCTTCCCCCCCCGCCCTCTCTTCTTTTTTTGCAGCATGCGGCCTTCGCTTTAGGGGTTTGCATGTTAATTTGAGTTTTTTTTCTCCCTTCCATTTGCTCGTTTCACGGGCAGTTCTAGCTATTTTTTTTTTATTTGACAAGTGCTGCTTAGTTTCTTGTAAAGAACAAAAAAAAGAAAAAAAAAAATGAAAAAGAAAAAAAAGAGAGCAGTGAGTGCTTACCTTATGATTTGTATCACGTTGAAATGCTGACTCTTTTTTTTTGTTTTTGTTTGTCCCCTCTTTCTCTGTTTCCCTTTCTTTTGGAAACTCAAAAAAAAAAAAAAAAAAAAATGACTGTACTTTTTTGTGTCATTTCAATGTAAAGTAGTACCATTATTGATCTTTAGGCTCCATGTGTTCATTGCAGGGCTCAGTTCTTTGTTCTTCGTAGTAAAGAGAAATGAAAGAAAAAAAAGAAAAAAAAAAGAGTTACAGAAAAAAATGGGTAGTATTAGAAAACAAGATAAATAAGAAAAAGGTTAACCAAATAGAAAAAAGGGGGAACATAATGTGGCCGGGCACTGACTCCCTCCGGGTGTATTATGTTTTCATTGTCCTTTCTTTGTTTATTGTTTTGCCTTTCCCTGCCCATCTTTTTTTTTTCTCTCTCTTTTTTTTTTTTTTTTTTGCTTTGTTTCCCAATCTTCTTTCGTTCTTTCTTCCCTTTACTTTTTTTCTTTTTTTTGAAAAATCCGCTCCCAATCAACTAAGGACAGACCACCCCACCCCACCCCACCCCACACTACAAACACAAAATGTCGATCAACCAACTGACACAGCAGCGATTGACCACTCGCACAACAGCGACGTACGAGACTGTGGACACGAACATGAAGAATGAAACACTGCTAGTGAAGGGGCCCATGGGCGAAGGGGAGTGGGTAGGAGTACCCATGAAGACGGTGGGAGGTGTGCTAGTAGAGAAGCATGTCGAGATTTCTAAGGTGAAAATGGACAAGGATACAGTGGAGAGCCAACTGCACATTGAACACACACTGCAAGGATACGAAACCTTGCCCCTCCTAGCTTTGAAGTACGGGACAACAGAACTTGACATCTCTCGTTGCAACAGCCTCTTGGGCACCTTGGACTTCGTCTCACCTGGGACGATTCTCCGAATCCCTGCCAGAGGTGTCACTGACTATGAGCCAGCCGCACCTATATCAGAGAAAGACCTTGCTCTCGTGAAGTTCCGCGCAATGGCGGCTCCCTGCACCAAAGAAGAGGCAGTGTTCTACTTGCAAGACCACGATTATGATGTACGTGCGGCGTATGAAGCCCGCAAAATCGACATCGAGTGGGAAAAGAAGCACCCTAAAAAGACAAAATAGAACGAAGAAAAAGTATATACCATATGATTTAAAAAAAAAAGAATTCTGTTCCACCCCACCCCCCTTTTTTTTCCGTAATGCGTTGATTCATGCTCAATTTATATCTAGCACATTTATCCTGTTTCCTTTGGGGGGGGGGGGGGGAGAAATCAGAAGCATAGCTAGGAGGGAGTTTGATTTTTTTTCTCCTCCCTTTTTTTTCCCCCCATGTTACATAGTTTTCTTTCTTTTTTTTCCCCCCTCCTTCTTTTTCTGTTACCCTTTTCTTTGTTTCTCTCTCTCCAGGAGTATTTTTTTTTCTTTTTCTTTTTCTTTTTCTTTTTCTTTTTCTTTTTCTTTTTCTTTTTCTTTTTCTTTTTCTTTTTCTTTTTCTTTTTCTTTTTCTTTTTCTTTTTCTTTTTCTTTTTCTTTTTCTTTTTCTTTTTCTTTTTCTTTTTTTCCAGTCTGCTGAAATTACTTCACGCACTCGGACTCTCAGTCCATGCCAAACCTCATTACTTCACGGAAGTATTATAGGTTCGGCAAGTAGCTCCCTCTGCATCTCTCCCACTGGCCACTGGCAGGAAAGTACTCCTGTGAAAGCCGAGAGAGGATGAAGGCCAACTGTCCTTCAAATATAATTGAAGTACGTGAAAAGGTTGAGCGAGGAAGTCAGCCCTACTCTGCCCACATCGAATAGTACAGTACAAGCGAGAGGATGAGTTTGATGACCTGCCAAGGTTCGCCCCTCATGGTGAAGTGATTTCAGAGTCATGAAACAAAACCCTTACCTACCGCCAAGGAATGCCTTTACCGTCCTCGACACCCTGAGCGGTAAGGTCATTACTTGTTGGCAGTAAATATGCTATTATTTTTGTTGCCCTCTTTTTCCTCATAATTCGATTACAACAACACCCACGGCATGGCTGAAAAGGCAGCACTTTCGAGGATTCCCGTCGTGGTGACATTCGACTATAATTTTTTTTTTGGGGTTTCCTTCCTGGGTATGTTTCACAACAATACTTTTTTTCCTTCTCTTATTTTTTATCTGAAAGTTTTTTATTCATGCAAGGGGGCAGTAAACATGCCTATTGTCAGAGTGTCCGGTACAAGCCGTCCGTGGCCAGAAGAGCCCAAGCCGAAGAAGTCTTGTTTCCGGCCTGTCAGTGATGAGTGTGGCGTAAGATCGGCACGTGAGGGGAGTGATTTTGTGCCTGTAAACAAAGGGGTGGTGAAGGAAGTAAGAGAGGTGAAGATAGTGAAGTCGAAGGAAGTTCCTCAGTCGAAAAAGCAAACCCTATGTGGTGTACGGGGGAAGACCTTTTGCAGCAAAAAGGCACCCCCCAACGAGATTCTCCGCATTGTGGAGGTTCCTGTACCTGTGGAGATCCCTGTGCACATAGAAGTGCCAGTGGAGGTTCCTGTACCTGTTGAGATCCCTGTGCACATACAAGTGCCTGTGGAGGTTCCTGTGCATGTTGAAGTGCCCGTTCCTTTTGAGGTGCATGTGCCCAGCGAAGCACCTGTTCACACCCCCCTTCCCACTTCCCCCGTGCCACGTGACAATGTCATCTTGTACTCCCATTCCCCACCCCCCATCGTCAGCTGTGCCTCACCGAGTCAAGTGAAGGCGGTCTCATCACCTCTATTTTACCAGGAGTCTGCCTTTGCAGTTCCCAATCGTTCCTCTCCGAAGACACCTCGTGATGCGAAGCCCCTTTTCGCCAAATCACACCACTCGATCTCTCCAGCGAAGCAGCGCCCACCCCTCTTCACAACGTCCGATAACCTTGCCATACCCCGACAGACCACCTCACCCCCTGTGTCTCCTAGACCCCACCTCTCTGCAAGCAGTAACTACGTCGCCACACCTAGGCGCTCTGAGGCACTAATTGAGCAGTCTTGTCCCTCGTTGTGCGTCTTCCCAGACCCCGTTCCGGCGCGGCCAACATCGCCGAAGCGAGTGCACCTGTTCAGCCAAAGCAACTCCCTAGCTGTGTCCCCAACTAATCAAAAAGCGGCTGTGGCACGGGAACCCCTGATGTTGTTCACAAAGAGTGACGAGATGGTCCTTAAGAAGCAGCGTGAAGTGTTGTACCCAAAGGTTGACAGCATAACAGTGCCCAGGGCACGGGAAATAAGAAAGGAGGTAGTACTCTCTTCACACAGTAACTCACTTGTTTCGCCCAGAGCCAAAGAAGCAAGGACTGTGCCGAGCATGCCTAGTGTACCGCGGGAAGAAAAGAGAGAAGTTATGTTGTATGGAGACGGTTGTTCCTTGTCAGTACCCAGGGAAAGAGAAAGGGGGGAAGTTGTTTTATACAGCACCGGCAGCGTGTTGAGAAGAAGAGAAGAAACGAGCCGGGAAGTGGTCCTGTATGACAACAGCAATGTCCTGTCGGTTCCAAGGAACAGGGAAGTCAGGCAGGAAGTGGTCCTGTATTCAGAGAACCGTAAGTTGCAAGTGAGGAAAGAGAAGTGTAATCTTGTGGCTCGCAGCGAGGAACTTTCTGTGCCGCGGGAACGGAAGCAGCCAATAAAGCTGTACGAGCAGATGGAGCACAGCCCTGCCCGACGCCGTCTTGAGGTGCAGCTCTACGGGCATAGCGAGGAGATGTCGATCGAACGTGAGAAGCCCACGCGAAGTAACACACCTGTGGAGGTATTCTCAACGGTGTCGTCTGTAGCGCGAGCGTCGCCTACGCCTGTGAGGCAGTTGGAGTACAACGATTACCTTCTGGGTGTGGAGACAGAGTTCAAAACGGTTCCTGAGTCTTCTAGGGTACCTGATACACCGCCACATGTGTCAAAGGCCATCAGCTCTGCCGAGGAGCGTGTGTACATCCCGCCAAAAATGACGGGGCTGTGGTTGCATGGTGTGAGGGACGACACGTTCAGGGACAGGCTGCGGCCGTACTTGGTACCAAGGCCAAATCCATTCATTAATGTGCGTGGGCGGGAAGAGGAGGTTCTAGACATGTGTTGCAGCACGGACGGGATCGAGGAGGACCTGGTGGCCGCTGCTATGGAGGTGATTGGGGAGGTGAGGGAAATGCAAGGCGTGTGCATTTTGAAGGCTAAGGCGGGGATGATGCGTGGGCTGGGACTGGACATGTCTATTCAGGACCCGCCAATGTTCGCGGACGAGGAAACGGCGGCTGTGCTGAGCTCGTTGTGGCAGTTGGACTACCCGCCAGGACAGGCAGAACTGTTCAAGAAGACACTGCGGGATATTATTCAGCTGCTTCTGCCATACCTGAGGCAGGAAGCTCACAGTGGAAGGTACATTTCCCCTCCGAGGGGCTATAGACGTGATGCTGACGTGAGGATCCTAGCTACCGACCACAAAAAGATCTCCCCCCCTCGATCCAGACATCAGTCACAGCTGCAATTGCAGCAGGCACAGAGTAGCACCCCAAGCAGCCTGTTACGTTTCCCATCACCTGTGAAGTCGAAAACACCAATCACCCCCTCTACTGCTGCCCCTCATGACTATAAATACATCTCGCCGCTTCACAACCGACATTCTTCCCGAGCCTCTCGAACCCAGACGTCCCGAACTTCTTTCCCTTCTTACTAGGCAAGGCAGAAGGGATAGACCGAGTCTACCTTTAGCTTTATTGTTGTTTATTTGCTTCGGGGTTGCCATCATGTGTATTAGCATCCTCTTCTTTTTCACCCACCTCCCTTCATTGTTTGTTGATTTGTGGGTTTTTCTATCTTTCGTAGTGGTAGAATGACGGAACTTGTGTGCATTTTTAAATGGAGAATTTCTAAATGGGGGGGGGTCAAAAATTGTGCCCATGGCATTTGATGCCTTCCTACGAAATGCCCAGAGGGTTCTTGATGCGGTTTGGGGAAGTAATAGGGCTAATGTTCCGATGGTGGCAGTGCTGATAGGTATAGTTCCGAGCAGCTCGTCTGGACTAGCAGTGCTGTCGATAGTGCTCCTAAATGTCCATGGGTGCCGCGCACTACACCACTACACTGACGCATTAAACGAGTCTTGGCAATATACTTGAAGAAGATAGCGATGAGGTAACAATTATCGAAACCACTCGTACTACGGACGGATAGTGGCATTTGGCTGCCAGGCAGAAGTTGCACACATCTCCACGATGTCCAGCCGGTGCTAAGCTGATCTTGGGGTTTGTTTCATCAAAAAACCGGCATCGGGGCACAATTTGACCCCCTACTTACCCCAAGTGATACGATGGACCTTGTCAGCCGAACCCTCACGTGTAGTATTCTCTTCGTTTTTCTTCAGGTGTGATCACGGCCATCTTTTATTTTCTTGTTTATCTTTCATTCTTCTTTTCCTCTTGCCCTGCTCCTTTTTTGATTCACCTTCCTTTTATGGAAGAGTGGGAAAAAAAGGCCGAGCGAGGGAGGATGGAACTTTTTGTTCGTGGACTTGCACTGTAATATTACTTGACTCCCCCTTCCCAACCTCCTGTTAGAATTCCTGTACAAATTTTAAAGCACTTTATTTTTTGGTACCAATACTCCCATGCTCCCTTTAGCCCGCAGGAACACGCACATGACAGCACCGGCATTCTGCGATGCTGTGGATCTCGCTAAGTCATTGTTAGACATTGAGTACTTGACAGATTCCTTTAGGCAGGTGATCGCAGGGCGGCTCACCCCCGCTGTTGACCACAGGGACCTGGACATCCAGATATCTACAAAAACGAAAACCATTGGTATTAAGAACGGTGTGGAGGCTGTTGTGTCGGGACGGCTTCTTACTAGTGAATCGGTCACCTTCTCCGCCACTTTCCTCTGCCAGAAGCACGCTGCGCTCACTCCCAGTTGGGTTATTACTGTGTCTGCATTCACTCAGAACTAAACCTGATTCCTATCCTCACTGAGCCGCTAAAGCAATTTTCCCCTAGCTGAGTTTCGTATTAATTTAGTAAAATTCTTTACCATCTTTACATTCCCAGTACAGTGCAGCATGTCCGTGACCGACGAGGATGTGAAGGCTGCTCTTGAGTCAGGAGCCTGGACTGAGAAGACAGATAAGAAAACGGGGAAAACATATTATGTGAACAAAGCCACAAAGAAGACCTGCTGGGATCTGAAGAAGGAGCTTGCAAAGTCGAAGGGGGGTGATGCAAAGGAAGACGAGAAGAAAAAGACGGATAAAAAAGAAGAAAAAGCAAAGCCCGAGAAGAAGGAAGCTAAGAAGGAGAAAGAGAAGGAACCAAAAAAGGAGAAAGAGAAGGCGGAGAAGAAAAAAGAGGAGAAGTCAGAGCCTGCTGAGGCGGACCGCGAGAGCGTGGCTTCAGCGGCGAAGCCGACCAATTCATCGAGCAGACCCAAGCGGGGGAGCATGGTGTCCAACGTGTCACATGCAAGCAACGTGAGTAGGATGTCAGCGGCAACGGAGCGCACCATCGGCGGCGAGGTGCAGCCGTACACGCCCATTATCATGCGCAGTGACAACCCGCACAAAGGGAAGTACATGACAGCCGTGACCCTCGAGGTCGCCTCAAAGGGTGTCGTCGACGGCCCTGACATGGTCTACGGCTTTACTGAAAAGGAGGTCAAGCTCGCAGCCTCTTTACGCAGAGAGCAAATGCGGCAGAAGTACTACGACAGGATGTCCCTGCGTTCGTACATGGACGACAGACAAGGCGGACCTCGCTCTGGCAGCTTAGTCGAGGCGGCCGACTACTGGGATGGCGACATGTTGCACGGCGGCGGCCTGCCGTGTCCCGACACACGCCGCTATATCGCACCTTCCAACATGTCACAAGTTACGGACGACGGTGGTAAGGACGGAGCACTCCGTGCGGCGTCTGCGTGTGGGGACGCATCTGGTGTGTTGCGACTGCT
Source organism: Diplonema japonicum (assembly GCA_964019335.1). Lineage (NCBI taxonomy): Eukaryota > Euglenozoa > Diplonemea > Diplonemida > Diplonemidae > Diplonema > Diplonema japonicum. The sequence goes on from OZ025650.1 coordinate 944,766, forward strand.
GAAGGAAGGCGGGGTGAGGGTCAATGAACCAAGGCAAGACGGGAAAACTGCCTTGCATCATGCTGCCCGACACGGACATCTTGAAGTGATCGAGATTCTTTTAGAGGCAGGCGCCGACCCTTTGCGGCCTGATATGAAGGGGCGCACCGCAGTGGACATGGCTGCGCAGTTTGGACAGCGTGGTGCTGTGTCATTACTGGAGAACAGAGGAGGAGGAAGCCCAGGGAGGGTACGGCACCACTGGCATTGCTCGCCAGACAGGTTGTCGCCAAGGTCTGCGACGAGAGAGCCTAGTGGCACAGTGTACCCCACTGCATACCCAAACCCTGTAGAGACAAGGAGGCAGCTTACGGAAGACGTGACGGAGGCCATGAGCGGGATGTCAATGCTCGTGAAGGGGTGGATAAATGACTGGGGAAAGCATCCACAGGAGTCCATCGGGTATCCCCAAGGTTACAGGGAATACAGGAGAGGACCTCAATACGACCTGCCTAGCGAAACACAGAAGCACCCGGCCGGCCGTATTTCGCCGCCAAGGAACCCTCGCAGTCCTGGGATCCTGGACGAGCTTACCGCACACATATGGGCAGCAGCCAACAACGGCCCCCAACCAACGAACATAGACACGCCTCCTGCACCACCTCCTGCCCTTGGAGCTACTACCCCAACACCTATAAGATCCTGGGGGCCTGCTGCAGACACACCTCCTCGGGCACCTCAGTATCCTGCGGCACAGGCTTACTTGCTGCCTTCTGACGGTATTGATATATAGTCCCCCGCTTGGGAGGACCAGTACTGTATGCATCGTCCCTTTCCTAGATTCGTCGAGGGTTCGTTTTTTCTCCCCCATTTTGTACATCTTGTGTTTTGTTTTTGTTTTGTATTTTTTTTATGTGTCCTTGTCCCACTTCATGGTGATTCATCTCAGGCCTCTGGAAAAAAAAGGAAGAAAAGGGTGCGATGGGAAGGTGAAGATTGCAACTGATGACGCGATGAACTTCCATGGTGAATTGATACCTGAGGCGTGCGAGGTGGTGTGTTTGGATGACGTGAACAATGGAATGCCGCTGCACGGGTGCACGGTGGACGGGTGGATGGTCCCGTGCCATGGGGGGGACTTGCTATTAATAAGGAAGGATTGTATTTTGAAGAGTTTCACGCACTGGAAGCTCCCGAAATTCGTGCCTAATGTTGATTTGAAGATCAGGTGTTCTGTTCATGTCGATGTCATTGCAGCTGTGCATCCCTTGAACCCCAATTTTTTGCCTGGTTGTTTCAAGAGAGCACTGATCACAGGGAGCTACAGCAGGGTCTTGGCAGCGACAAGGGAACGCGTTAAGAGCCAAGATTTCTACCGCTTTTACCACGCCAGGTTCAAGCCGGGCGACCACACCATCGTTCAACAGGACCCCATAGGTATTGGCCGCAACGTCTATACCCTATTTGCTCGTCCTGCAGACCCCTCTCTTGAGGTGAAGTACATTCCTGACGATTTTGAACAACCCAAAACATATCCAGCTTGGTTGAAGCCGAACAAGAAGATAGAACTACCGGCTATTATGTGCCTTCCCAAGTCCACACCCCAGTCTCATTCAGAGAAGTTGCTTCTTGACATCAGGCCCAACGTGTCGGCTATTATGGGCATCACGCTGAGCCCGACGCCGCCTGAGCCGGGCTGCCTAGGCCTAGGGTGTGTATGCTTGGGAGGGTGTAACTAAAACAAAAGGAAGAATGGAAAAAAAAAAAAAAACAGTAAACAAGCCCCCCGTCAACCCATAAAGGGCGAAGAACTTGCCCCACAACAACCTCCTGGAAAAAAGGCCTCCTCCCCCCGTACCTCTGCTACAGTCATTCCAGTAGTTCCGATTAGCCCGACCACTCCAAAGCGCCTCCTTCCCTCGTCTTCCTGTGCTTATTCGGAACAGGCCCCAAGATGGGGGAAACTTGATATAACCAAATTCTCAGCGAAACCTAACGCGGGGACATGATCAAAGATATATCTGCAATGTGGTGTCCTTTTTCTTATGTTTTGGACCCGGGGTGCGATCACTTCAAACTTAGACACAGCCATATTTTAAAGAAAAAATTAAAAAGAAAGTTTACACCAATTCAAGAAAAAAGAAGATACGAAGAAAGTTTTGTCTATTCTAGTTTTTATCTCCTTCCCCCCCCCCTTTTTTTTTGCTCTGCTTTTCATACTATTCATGACTGAAAAATCTTTGTGGAGATAGAAATAATATTGCATTAGTTTTTTTTTTTTGTCGGGTTTTTGAAAATAGAAGAGAACGGGGGTGGGGGGGAGTAGGGAATAAATAAACAGGCAGCGAGCACCTAGGGAGTGAAACGAGGAGATTACATTGAAGAAGGGAGGAAGTTAAAAGGGATTCACCTCTTCTTAGCTGCAACGAGGGTAAACTAGGTTGTCCCTTTTGTAATGAGAATGTTCCGTGAAGGGGAGAAAAGCTGCCTTTGTGCGCTGTCCCTTATTTTGGGTGCGTGTCAGGTTGCACCCAATTCTTGTGGATATTCCTTTCATCTCTCCTGTTTTTCTGTTCTATTTCTTCCCGTTACGGGCTGCATGCAACTAAAAGAGGGGTGGGTGGGGTAAATAAACAGGCAACCAAATAAGTGCAGCAAAATTTGGGTCACAATGATAAGGGAACCTGGGAAAGACGGGAAAGGGAAGCAATGAAAATTGAGGGGGGGGGGGGGGGGGGGGGTTCCTTTTTTTCCCCGTTTTTTTTTTCAGCTCGGGGCGACGAGTGGGATACTGCGGATGTACGCGGAGTCGCTGTTGAAATGGATGTCGGAGCTAAGATGGGTTAAAGAAGACACGACGTCGGAGGTGACGGCGGTGGAGTTAGCCCTAGACTTCGAAGCGACGACACGAAGATCGCTGGGAGTGACGCAGGAGGAAAAGGCGCGAAGGATCAAGAAACTGATCCAAAAAGTGAACGACAGGTGCGCATTACAAGGAAAGAAAAAGCCTTTCCCGGCGAAGAACAAAACGAGAGTGAAGTCCCTCATGGCAATAGGAGGGAAGGCGGCGATAGGCTTTGCAAGGAGACCGATCTTCGCCTCACGAGAAACCCAGGACAGGCTTAAAGAGCTGAAAACCAACCTGAAGAAGGACCGCATCAACCGTCTGCGAAAGACACTGGTATCCGCCATCGGAACGAAAGCGAGGCTCCAAAAGGGAAGCATCAAGAGATAGACCCCCACCCCCCCCTAAGGGTAGTCCTCGAGTGGGATTTGCCCTTAAACATCGCCTTTTTTTCAAGTGAGCATCCTGCACACTGAAACAAAATTTATCGAATTTTTTTTCTCCCTTCATATATTTGTCATACCCCACCGCCCTTTTCTTCGATACCACCGCAGTGGCGGCCTTATGAAGCGTAAGGTTTTCTTCTTTTTTTCGCACTGACCCTGAGCAGACAGAAGGGGTTTTGTCGAGAGACTCCTTTGGACTGTGGACAGGTCTGCGCCCCTTCTTTCTGTGCTTTCTCAGGCAACCCTATTATCCCACCCTTTATTTCATGTACAGAATAGAAACCGTATTTCCCTCCTCAGCCGATGTAACGATGACTTTGGCATCCAAGTACCAGCTGCTGCAAGCGCCCCGTCGCAGCAGCACGTTCATCGTGAATAGCAGCGACTTGTTCAGAGCACCCAACAAAACAGCGAGTGAACTTTTAATAAGATGGGTCAAAAAAGGGAAGCTGGATCAGAGACATTTCATCAGAGCTTTTTCAGTAATGTGCAAGCAACGGGTGCCATCCGACCATAAGGTGTACCATGTGCTGGGAGAGGGGATTATGAATGAAATGTGGAGCCTGTACAACTGTTCGCAACTGCTGAACGCGCTTGCCATGCAGCGTGCTGTGGACCACCCGCTTGTGGACCATGCATTGTGTATCATCGCCACGAAAACGGGTGAAATTGACCTCAAGTGCTGGAGTAACATCTTCCATTCCTGTGCTGTCCTGCAGGCCCCTCTCTCTCCCGAGCTTACAAACAGCTTCGTTGCCGCTCTTGAAGCATCTATGCAGTCAGAGGACTTGTCCCGCATACCTGATAGCTTCTTAAACAGCGCCATACAAGGTGTCTACCATTACGGTGCCGTGTCTCCAACTCTGCTCCCCAACCTGGAGAAGTGGGTGTCCCTCGGCAAGCAGAGTGATAAGGTGCGTCACCAAATCGCAGCGCGCCTTGCTGTACTTGGATGCACGTCCGTGCCTTTAATCACCAAAATCGTCGGAGGCATCCTGGACCAAAGGCTCACACAGTACACATCGCGCGAAGTCAGCAAAGCACTTCTGCTGCTGAACAACGTGGCAACAATACACCCTTCAGGGCGGTCCTTTGTTGACCATGCATTGAACAAGCTCTGCAGTCCCGTCGTGCTGCCTAGTATGAGCTATAAAAGACTTAACGATGTATTGTGGAAGGCGCGGTCTATATGTGGCATCGGATGCAGGATAAAGGTGGAGAAGCTTCTTGGTCTGCTGCATGACATGCCGAAGCTTAACTCAGTTGAGGACCACAACGCTGCAGCTCAGCTGCTGAACGTCACCATGCTGATCGGTCTAAGCAAAGCTCCGTTCGTCCTCCGTTTGGTCCAAGAGCTCGACCCGCATGTCGTTGACGCGGTGAGTGCTTCACACGCCTTGGCTCCGCTGATTATATCTCACGACCCACCTTCCTCTTCAGTCCTGATCTTTCTTTGCAAGGTTTTACAAGACCCAGTCAAGTCCGACAAAACAGAAAGAGCCGTAGATGTGGCGATGAGCTGGCTGCGTGAAAAATACCCTGGTGACTTCCTCATAAACGGCCCTACAGCCACCTCAATTGAGGGCCTGCTAAATAGTATTTCGGGTGAAAAAAGCAACAGGTTCAAGCCAGGGAAGCCCCCACGGTTTTCTGCGGAAGAAAGGTCACACCACAAAGCAAGGAAGCCGTGGGACCCGCAGCCCACCGACAGGACGGTGTACACGAGGAAAAAGATTCGCGTGTGGTTGGAAGAAATGGATAGATTGGTTTGATACTGCATTGGACCTTTATTTTTCTGCTGTTGTGCACAAATCAGACATCACAGGCCTGGGTGTCGGGTAATAATGGCTAGACCTACCGCTGGCGGTGTGGCGAGGCCGCCTGAGAAGGGATCGTTCCCTTTGGATCATTTGTCTGAGTGCAGACCTACCATAGAAGAATATTACAGGTGCATGGGTATTCACGATAATCTGGCACCAAAGTGCAGGGAAGAGGCGAGGACGTACCTGCAGTGCAGGATGGATAAGGACCTCATGGCTAAAGAGGCGACGTCGAAGTGGCTTCCTCACACAGAATTCACAGACCTGAGACACCTCAAAGTAGAAGAGAGAATACAAAACTCGGAGGACATCACACCCCTGATGATGGCTGTGCGCTTCCGTACCGAGCCTGATGGCTTCGAACGAGAAAAAAAAGTAAAGAAAGATGAGTGATGTGGCAATAAGCCGCTGTCGTTCTTTTAGTTCGGTACCGCCTCCTAACTTCACTACAGGAATGACAAATGCTGCTCACCTTGTCTGTGCTGTGTGCGGTGTGGTACGTGCCCATCTGCCCCCGAAGTAGGTCAAACGTTGCAGTCATCACTTATGCACAAGACGGAGCACCGTGCAGCGAACGGAAAATATGTCAAAACAGCTTCTTGGAAGGCGATCTGGGACGCCGCTGCTGGAAAAACCCCGACGATTCTCATGGAAGCATGTACTGCCAAAAACAAGGTACACGTGGAGAAGGAGAAACTTGCTGGCAATACCCATCTTTCTCAGATACTATCCCTGCTAACGGTGGACAATGCCGGCAAGGGCTGTATTGCTGGGTGCAAAACTCTATCGCTGCTGGTGCTAACGGAAGCGTCGCAAGCAATAGCGGACGGGGATATTGCCTCAACCAGCTGCCGCAAGGGGCATCGTGCACCCATAGCGAAGCCTGTGTCGGTTGGTGCAGGGAGCTAGCACCTGGGATCAGTGTCTGCACAGAGCCATACTCAAAGGGGGAACCGTGTACTACAAACGAAGGCTGCTTGTCTAAAAGGTGTTACGAAGGTACCTGTATCGAGATAAGCACGATGGGTGGTCTTTGCGACAGGCTGCACAGATGTGACTACTCACTTGACTGCATCAACTCAAAGTGTGGCTACCACGCGGCAGGTGCTTCGTGCAACCCTTCGATCCCACCTTATGGGGGCTGTGTAGCGCACCACTACTGCAATGGGAACCTCACGAGGCCTATTTGCACAAAGATTATGACCGCGTGCAATATCTACTTCAACTCGTGCGAAGACGGAAGTGGTTGTGATGGCGGAAGGTGCGTTCCTCTGCACAGCAACGGAATCAACCAAGCTGCAAGCCATGTAAAATTCTGCAATACTGGGCTCTTCCTCGACACCAGTACTTCTGTTCCCTTCTGTACTGACAGCAAGTCGTGCACGACAGATGCAGAATGCGAACTCGACGCTCCACATCAGCTTGCTTACTGCAGCTGTGAAGGTAGTGGTACTGGACAGTGCGCTGTTGCAGCGGGTTCTCTCAATTGCAGTGACATGGCGTCAGCTCTGTGTTGCTCCGTCGCACACCCACCTTCCTACTGCCCCGAACTGTTCAAGTATGCTACGTCTATCTTTGGCGAAGAGCTCCTTGCAACGAGTGAAGCATCGGCCACATGGTGCAATGAGAGGTGCTCGATCACAGCTAGCTGTGTGGCATGGTCATTCAACACAGCACACAAGACATGCTCTCTTCGGCGCACGCCGTATCACTTCATCTCTACCACGGAAACTCGGTACAACGTGGCGTCTGATGTGCTGCCCCACTGCACTGACGGCAGTGCCTATGACTTCACTATTCCAGGGATGCACGCTTACTGCCCGGTGCTAGCTGTAACCAATACAAAAACAGGCCTGATGGAAGTTCCAATTGTTCCTGCACACCCGTCTTTGCCTTACATGCTGAGGAGACATTATAACGGGAATGTCAGGTGGTATTGCCAAGAGCTAAACCTTGAAGCAGAAGGTTGGGCCACTTCGCTTACTGGGGAAGTGCTGTGGGTGCCAGAGGGTTCGCTCCGAGAAGGCGGGACGTACACCTTTGGCATAAAGAACGAGAGCGGATCATCTCTTGCAACTGTGCATCTGCATGTTTCGCAAATTGCAGCAATCGCTGTCACTACAAACATGACACACGTGCGGTTTTGCAATGCACTAGACCCAGAGTACCGAGTGTATGTGAGGGATGTGCTCGTGATAGTAAGCGATGTGTGTGTCTACTCACTAGGGACTGATGAGGTATTGCTGTGCGTAAGTGATGGGGTTGGCGGTGAGAGCTGTGCGTTGGCAACGGTCGCGCTCCCAGAACTACAAATTGACGACATGGACACCTCGCTGATCATGCTGGGAAGGAGATTTTTGCACAAAGGGTATGAAAACATCTCAATGGACGTGATGGTAGCAAGCGGCGAGGTAGACGACAGGGGCACGATACCTGCAGTCAGCAGCGACGCTATACTGTCCTTCGTGAAGTTCTTGAATGCTGTAAATTCAGAAAATGTTCTGCCAGCCGTGGTGAATATCCTAAATGACATGACAACACGTGTGCCGCAAGAAGTAGGTGTCTATGTAATGCAGATAGTTTCCAGAGCGAGTTCAGTAAGCGGGATTGCAGAAGTCGTTAGCCTGCTACGACTTGCACTACTGAGGCACAGCGACGACAGGCGTCCCACAAAGATTTACATGCCTGCAGGGAGCCTTTTTCTTCATCGCTCTCTTAACCCGTCTACCGATCTGTACATCACAGAGAACATCCCACATACCACTTTGGACTTCAACATCACACTTCCCATCGATGTGGCTGTGCTCGACACCGCTGATGGAATCTACGTATTCTTCTACAGCGCGGGAACAATAGAGCAATATCCGCTGCCAGATGAAGGGTTCCCCGTGCAGCTGGCACACATGCCGTTGCCAAGCCCTTTGGAACACCCAAGCCTCAGCATCTCGGGCCTTGTAGTGCTTCTGACGCTTGCTGACGGAATAGACTTGTCGGAAGCAATGGATAGAGTGGCTGTAGGCATCAACATTAACAGGACCCTATTGCACATCGTGGACGAAAACGGACCGCAGGCGCTGCTGTACAGCGAAGACCGCAGCATCGCACGTGCCAATAGCAGCGAAGCGTACACTGTCACCGTTGATGATTACCAAGAACACTATCCCTGTCCGTGGCCTGAAAGGGAGATCACGCAGAACATCCAATGCATCCGTGATTCAACGCAACTAGGATGCAAAACGAAAGTGCGACATCTTAAAGCTGTGCAGACAGGTGAGAAGAGGACAGAGTACATATGCCTTTGCAGATACGTAAACGATCACCCTGTGAGCCTGCAGTTCATGCCAGCACTGCGAGTCCGCGATGGTGGTATCGAACATTTTTTATCACAGAAAAGGGTACACACCACTATGTATCCTGTTGTGATTGTTTTTGTGTGTTTTGCAGTTGCAGCAGGGTTTTTTGGGGCGGCTATCAGATGGGAAAAGAAACTGGAAAGTAAAGCAAAACAAAACTACTGGGTTAAGGAGCGCATGCAGGCGCGTGTGCCAGCGAGGGGGGTACACAGTACTGACAGATCTCTATCGCAGATAGGGATTGACTTGTGGTCATTAAACTATGAGCTTGTGAGTGCAGCCGAGTCAGACATCAAAGCATGGCGCAATGTACAGAAGATGTGGTGGACTGTGGCCATGGGTATGGCCCATGCGTGGCTGTACTTGGCGTCGGCACGACCTGGATACCGGCTGCATCAAAGAGTACTCGTAGTTTTTGTTTGTTGCAGCTATGTCACGTACATATGCAGCAGCGTCATCGATACGTGCGATGACTACCTCAGCTCGCAGGACATTTTCGTTGAGCACGTGTGGACCGTCAGCATGCTGTGCATCCCGGGGTCCTTCGTGTTCGTCATGTTGTGTAGCATGTTTTCCTCGTCGCCGTTGTCATTGGTGTCTCTGAAAGCTTTTAATACACCACCTACAAAGAGGGTTGCTGATGCTATCGGGCCCATTGAGACAGAGCAGATCGAGTCTGTGAGGATGGACTTGGTGCTTCGTCCTGAGGAATTAGCGAGAATTGCCCACCACGAAGTCACATCTAGAAGAATACATACAGGAATATCAGTGTTGCTCATGGAAGAGCTCAGAAGCAACGATGCAGGCAAGCTGATTGGGCTGTGTGATGTTGACTTCGACCATGCCATCAAGACAGCGAAGCAGTCGTGGTTGGACAGAAGGGAGGGCTTCGTGAACTGGTATGCACGTGAAGAGGACAACGTGTTGTGGGTGGCGGGGCTCAAGGCACTAGCGACTCACGACTTCCAGCTGGCGGGAGCACTGTTCCACTTGTCGCTATTGTCTGACAACCCCGACTTGTACATTGTCTTCAACAACAACATGCCACCAGGGGACACGAGGGGTATTGTGGATGCTGTTGTGCGGCGCAATGTAATCGGCAGGCTGTGGACGGAGTACTATGCGAGTACCTTGTTGAAGATGAGTAGGGACCAGATATACAAATGTTTGTTGCAGAGTTCCATCACCACGGACGAGCTGATGGTTCTCATTGGAGGGGATCTTGACGACATGCTTTTCGAGGCACAGGGCAGTAGGGCAAGCATGATGTGCAACGGTGAGGTATGGAGCTGGCAAGATGGCATTCGATCTCTCCGAGACGACCCTCGCGGGCCGCAGGTTGTCGAGGCAGCACAGACATTCTGTTGGGCTCCGCAAGAACTCTGCAGCTACACGATGCTGAATAGCACTGTTATCACAGGGCCCGTCGACACCACGACACAAGCTTTCACACAAGGTGAGGGTGAGGCACCCTTCAAACCGCGTCACCTAGTCTACGGTAGGCTCATGGTGAGGTACTACTGCTGTGTGCTGTCGGGGCTCCCTGGCGTGCCCCCCACAGCTGATCGTTTGACTCCACAGGAGTGGGTCGACTGGACGATAGAAGAAGAAGCATCGAAGCTTACAGCCACACAGTTACCCACCCTTCCTGCTCATAATATGCCCTTTCGGCTCTCGGAACCTAAGGAGCGTCTTATTCCCAATATCTATCTCACGTATCTTTTGAACTGGAAACTTGCAGCTTTTAGTCAGGAGGTCGGGACTTTCTGCGTGGTGTCCCCTTTGGAGCACATAAAAAACCCTTTCGACCCCATTACGCGCGTGAATGAGATATGGAAGGAGCAGCAGACAGGGTCAAAAATTGCACCCTTTGTAGGACTCGAACGATGCCTGAAACACCTGAGGGAGAACAGCAAGGTGTTTCTGAAGGGTGGGGTATATCCTTCGTGCAAGATATCGCGGCTGTGCGGGAGCTATTACTTCCCTGTGACATTTTACGGTGAGGGGGACGTGTGGTTTGTGTCGAGGGATCTGGCAAGGAGGTGTGCCGTGCATCTAGATGGGTGCAAGTACTTGCAATGGAATGGTGTGGGGTTTAGTAATGCAATGTATGGTGTAGATGCTGCCAGCAGCTACTCTATTGTGTTCACGAACTGCTTGTTCAAGAGGATCCACCAGCCAGTGAACATGTGCTCCAACGACGTGCGAAACAAGTGTTTAGATGCTTCTTGCGAAGTAGTGGAATCGGGCCTCGGCCCGACCCCTTTTAAGTTCCGCATGACAATGTCTTTGGGGTTCGTCACCTACGTTTCAGCTTTCCTTCTTGCTGCATTGTTTTTCTCATTCACCCTTTACTACACCTTCTCTATGTCAGAGCGTCACACTGTAGCCTGGCTCTTACTTTCTTTGTTCTGCGTGGTGCAGGATTTTGTAGTCAATCAGCCCGTTTTTGTCTTCATGTACCTGATTTGGAGGAGGGTTTTTGCTAAACTCACGAAACGCAGCGGTGCCAAACTCAAACAGGCAATTTCCTCTGTCGTGGCAGCTAACAGGATGCACGAAGCAGGACGACACCACCCGCAGACCGCTCCCAATGCAGATGTCATGCCTCAGCCACAACAGCAAGAAGAGCACTTAGACGGATTGGCCTATTCCGACCAGGGTACCGAACCTGTGTCAGAGTCCCCTCAAAGTCCAAAAAGTGAACCTTCGCAAAGCGAACCGCTCCAGGGAGAAGGGCCTGAGTTCGTCTTGACCCCAAAGGCTCGCTCTTTGTCCCCTGACTCGGATATCCCCCCCATTGTCGAAACCAGTCCACCCGTATTTATTTTAGATGCTTAATGGTTTCCACCAAAAGCTCTTTGGGGTTGTGTGTGCACTAACCAACAAAATCCATCTTATACTTTTCTAATTTGTTGCAAACTCCAACAGGATGCTGCAAAGGTCACAATATGTTGTCGAGAGGAAGAGCCCGGAGAGCTTGTGCGCGGAGATCATTCAAAAGACAGCAGGGCACCATGTTAGAATAAGCGAGTTCTTCGCCGTGCAGTGCGGGCGGCTGACAGAGGACGCATACTTCCCAATAGGGGCTGGGGATAACCCGCCTGCAACAACGACGGCACTAAGGCACAGACGATCAAAGAGGAAAGCTGTGTACATCGACACCAGTTCGTGTAGGTACAACGTAGTCAGGTGCGCGTCGGCGAAAGTGGGGTGGGAAGAATGTCATGAGACGGGGCCCGTGCATGTTGTGTGGGTGGACACCAGCCTGTCCGAGAACAGGATCAGCAAGTTGCCTCGTGGGGCACGGATTAACCACTTTCCTGGGATGACAACCATATGCAGGAAGGTGGACAGTGCGAGACTTCTTAACAAAATGAAAAGGCTCCATCCCGAGTCGTACAGGTTTGTCCCCAGCACCTTTTTCAACTACAACGACTTCCTGAGGACGAAAAAAGGGGTCGGGGGTGATAAGTGGTACATCGTGAAACCCGACTCCGGGTGCATGGGGAAAGGCATCAGGCTCACTCATGCGCCTAAGAAGGAGATGTTCGACAACGCGGTAGTGCAGAGCTACGTGGCGGACCCGCTACTCATCGACGGCTGCAAGTGGGACATGAGAGTGTACGTGCTGGTGTTGTCGGTGGACCCCTTGAAGATGTACATTTATAAAGACGGGTTCATCAGGATGTGCACGGAGAAGTATCACGCACCGAATATGGCCAACGCAGAAAACACGTTGATCCACCTCACGAACTATGCAATCCACAAGAAGTCGAAGAAGTATAATTCAAACTGCAAGAGGAGTTTTGAACATCTGTTTCAGCACATAAGAGGTCTGGGGCATGATGCGGAAAAGCTGTGGGACTCGATTTCCGACTTGGCAGTGAAGACACTGCTGTCGGTGAACGAGCAGTTGAAGTATTCATACAGGGCAGCCTTCCCAGGCGACGAGGACACGGGAGGGTCATGTTTTGAGATCTTAGGGTTCGACGTGCTAGTGGACAAGCACATGCAGCCGTGGTTGCTAGAAGTGAACCATGCCCCGTCCTTCACATGCGACAGCGGGCTGGACTACATAGTGAAGGCAGGGTTGGTCGAGGAGACGATGGCGCTACTAGGTGTGGAGTTGGATGAAGAGAAATTCAAAGGCGTGCCAAGGACCCCAGAGATGAAGAAGGAGCTGTTGAGGAAGTTCGCAAAGCGAAAAGAAGAATACGAGGCTGCTGTGGTTAAGAAGTTTAGCGTGATCTACCCCTCGAGGAGTGAAACGCGGGACATCGAATACGACAGGGTATGCAGTACATTGTTGTTAATTAAATTGCTAACCACAGCTCCTCAGCACCATCCGAGAGCTTGCGCCACCCCCCGAAGCCTCTCTCGTCTCGCCTAGTCTCCATCTAGGATTACGACGCACTCATCCTTCCCTCCGCCCCCCTACAGAGCAACACCGCAACCTGACTCAAAGGCGCGCCCTCTGTCCTCCTCCTAAACTGCTGAGATATTAAATGAATAGTAGTAGTTAGCAGTCGCTCTTTGATTTTTAATTGTGTTAAATGAACGAATTGAAAGAAAAAGAACTTGTCTTCTCCATCCCTGCTGTCTCCTGTTCGGCAGCTACTGTCGGCATAAATTGTTGATTTTGCTCCTCCTACTCTGTTGTGAAACCTCTTTATAAAAAACAAAACAAACAAAAAAAAAAAAAAAAAAACATAAAGAAAAGTTTAAAAATAAAGTAAATCCCTTTATCTGTGTGCCGTGCAGGAAGAAAGTTGTCAAGGAAAAAGTTTTCACCTCTCAAGATGGGAGCTGTGTATAGTCCTGCTGCCCCCCCCCCCCCCCCCCCCTAGTTTTTTTTGGTAGGGCTGGCCGGATTATCACCTTCCCTCCCCCGTTCGCTGTTCGCCTCGGGGGTATGTATTTCTGTATTGTTTTTATGTGTATACGTTAGTCTATTTCTGTTATTCTCTTTCTCTTTCTGTTCCATGACTTCATTTTTATAATTTTTATATGTCTAATTTGCTCAGGCATGTCGCAAAGGAAGAAACCGGCTGTGTATACCCCGTCAACTGAGCTGCTGGACAAATACTACGCAGTGAGGACACGACAGCTTAAGGAGCGCAGTGACCTCGAAGTCGAGCTGTGGAGTAACTATGTAACTACCAAGGACACGTACGCAGCAGAGTTGAATCCCTACTGTCAGTTGAAGACACCCAGGCCAGATTTCAGCCTTTCGATGGGGGTCTATGACGATGATGACACTGAGGAGAGTGAGTCCCAAGAGGAGGAAGAAGAGAGTCATGAAATGGACACCGACATGGGGCTTGGTTTAGACATCAAGCTGCCAGAGAGACAAATGGAGAGTGAGGATGAGGAGCCCCCCCTCCCCCCCCCTCCGTCTACTTGGTCAGAGGATCTGTAATCTAGCTGTGATAGATACTGTTGTGCAGAATTTCATTTGTAGTTGTTGTTGCTAGCCTTCTCATATCTCAAAAACTTTTGAAGAAGCAAAATCAGTGGGGTTCTGAGGGGTTAGAATTTTCGAAAAAAAGCTTGCTTGAGACCTTTGTAAGCAGATTATCCGTATTGCACGGATTGTCCTTGCAAGGTCGGTGGTTCCCCATTTGAATTTTATACTTCAGAGATATGAAGGGGAATTAATAAAGAGGGCGGCGCAGATACCACGTCCATGTCATTAAAATGAAGAAGATCGTTGCCCTGCTAGCGGGTGTTGGGCTGCTGCAATGCCTCTACTACGTAATATGGGTGCAGGAGGTCCTTCCCACGGGGAGTAATGGGGTTGTTGCAACTGCCGTACCCCAAAAACAGCTCCCAACACCTCTGCCCACGGAAGGCAATGTGGCCGATGATGGGAAACACATTAGAATCACACCGCGCTGTACGGCATTGGACCCTTACTCTTCAAAAGGTCCCTCGGGACCAGAGCCTACTCCTTGCTTTGTAGATAAGTCGCTCGCAATGACGCGTTCTTCATTCCGTGCCTTAGTCCGCGGCAACTCAATACGGAGGTGTAACACGGAAGAAAACCCGCAGTATAGCCTCAAGGGGCCCACAGAGGTTCTCCGTGCCCAAACTCTCCATTACCTTTCCACTGACCGTGTGAAAGCGGAATACCTTACTCGGCACATATGCTCATGGGATGCAAAGGGAGAGTGGGCGGAAGGAAAGCAGCAACTGAATAGCTTGTTGAATACAGCACATAAATGCACGCTGCGTGACGAAGCTAACATACGGCAAGAAAAGGGATACGATAGTTACCCCTGGTTTGACAACATGACTCATGCTGTGCTGCAAGGGGAAAAAGGAAACCTCAAAGGGCTGGGGAAGACCATCTACTACAGAAACGACAAACCGAAGGGTACATGGGTGGGACTGAAGGATGTGTGTATGTCATGCGAGGCAAAGCGTGACCCGTGGATGGATCACCGCAAGGAGTGCTTCACCACACTGTGGAGTGTCGGTGAAGAAGCGAAAGAGCTGGCAGCAAAGCACAGGAAGGGCAGGCATAGTATTTACAAAGAACGCCAAGCAGCTTTCCAGTATGGTGGCACTGTTACGGATTTGGCAACACCCATCACGCTTTATAGGGGAACTATAGTGTACCTTGCTTCCTACTCGCAGGCAAACATTGGGCACGCCCTGCATGATGCCCTGTACGGGTTCGTTTCAGTGCTGTCGTCACTGCAGGGTGTAAGGAATGCTTTCCACGCACCCACCCCTGTGACTGTAGTTGTAGAAAATGATTTCTTCAGAAACAGCATGCGGTACTACAGCGTTCTGGCCATGGTGCACCAGCTTGCCATCTTCAACGGGATGCCGCCGAACGTGTTCAGACACGCCAGCGTGGGGCTGTCGTGCTTCTCGTCAATCATCTTCACTGGCGGGGACAGGGAGTTACGGGGGTCCGGGGTGAATGGGGGCGGCATGCTTGACGTGGTGCGAAGCTTCAGGAAGTCTGTTTATGGACATCTGGGGCCATTTGGGGCGAGGGTGGGGCGTGTGAAGGTAGCTATGTACGGGCGGCTGGAGGTGTACAGAAGGGCTGTGTTGAACTTTGGTGATTTCGTAGAAAAAATGAGGGAAAAGGTGGATGTAGTCGTGGTGCCCAACATGAACTTGCACCCGCTGGAACAGGCCGAGCTGTTTAGTGACATCGACGTGCTGCTCACAATGCAAGGCGCGCATATGCAGAACTCCATCTTCATGCCACCCTGTGCCGCTGTGATTGAGATAAGTCCTTGTCTGGCACGGCGGACTTCATTCCTCAAGAGGTACGGTGCCATGCTCCCGTACCACAACCACGTCCAGATGGAGGTCTGTTTCCCATCTCTCAACATAGGTGGTGACAAGTACGGGCAGAACCTCACGTTATGCGAACACCACATGCAAACACTCCTGCAGTACACACTCAAAGAGATAGAGCGCATACAGAAATGCCGTAAGCAACACGAAGGGAACTAAATTAACAGTTTTTCACGCGCAATCATTTTTGTTACTAGAATTCCACAAAGGTTAGAGAAAAAAAAAAAAAGAAATGCCGGCACGACAGAAGAGAAAGGAGGAGCAGGCTGAGGTGCAGCAGAAGAAGAAGCAGAAGGAAGAAGAAGAAGTAGAGCAGCAGACAGGAGAGGAGGAGGAAGAAGGGGGTCCTATCCCTATCCAGTTCCTTGAGAACCAAGGGGGTCTGAAGGCGTCCGACATCAAGCTTCTTATGGACAACGCGTTTTTCACGGTTGAAAGCGTGGCGTACGCCCCGAGAAAGCGGCTGACGCAGATCAAGGGGCTATCTGACGCCAAGGTGGACAGAATTAAGGCAGAAGTGGACAAGATCATCCCTCTTGGGTTCTGCACCGCGACGGAGTACCATGAGGCGAGGAAGAACATCCTGTCCATCACGACAGGGAGCAGAGAGCTCGATAAGTTGCTCGGCGGTGGGTTCGAAACAGGGTCCATCACAGAAATCTTCGGGGAGTTCCGAACAGGGAAGACACAACTGTGTCATACTTTATGTGTGACATGCCAGCTACCAATTGAGAAGAGCGGTGGTGAGGGGCGAGCACTTTACATCGACACGGAAGGAACTTTCAGGCCGCAGAGATTGAGGGACATCGCGAAACGGTATGAATTGGACCCCGATGATGTGCTGGACAACATTGCATATGGGAAGGCACACAACACCGACCACCAGAACCAGTTGCTCATCCAAGCTGCAGCGATGATGTCTGAGAACAGGTACGCGCTCATAGTAGTCGACTCGGCGACGGCGCTGTACAGAACGGACTACACAGGACGAGGTGAGCTTGCGGCTAGGCAGCAGCACCTTGGGCAGTTCCTCCGCGCCCTTACGAATCTCGCGGAAGAGTACGGCATTGCGGTTGTCATCACTAACCAGGTTGTCGCCACCCCCGACGCCATGCCTGGCACCTCTGCTCTCAAGCCCATCGGTGGCAACATCATGGCCCACGCATCAACCACCCGTCTCTACCTTCGAAAAGGCGCGCGAGAGAATCGTCTCTGCAAGATCTTCGACTCGCCATCTCTCCCTGAAGGCGAGGCCCCCTTCGCGATCTTCGAAGATGGAATCGGGGACTCTCGGGACTAGAGAAGTGAGAGGAATCCATAATATTAACAGACACCTTCTATCCCCCTTCTTGTTTTATTTTTGTTCTTCTGCTAGTGGACCGAGAAATACAAAAGGGTTCCATTTCTTGTATTGTAGCCGTTTGGAGGGCCCTTGCTCTACCTCCCTTTCGTTTCTTTTTATGTTTATCCCATATTCTCCTTTGTTCTTTCGTTCTTAAAATCAGAACAGAGGTTAAGGGGTAAGGAGAGGGAAAAGGGGTGTCCAAAGATGTTTTTATCCCTCCTCTTATTTTAAGTTTTCCCAATTTCAGCTTTCTTAAAATATGAGGAGAGATAAAAGCTATCGTTGTGAACGGAATTTAAAAAAAAAAGAGACTTTGAATCAAGCACCATGTTGGCGTGCAGCAACGAGTACAATAAACCACAACTAGAATGGAGAAATAAAATGGTAAAAAGAGGGGCCCTTCCTCTCTACCACCACCGATTTTTTTCTGTTTAGAGTCTCTCTCGTTTATTTTTTTTGAAGGAAAGGGCAAACGAAAGTTCAAGAAGTAAATACAAATGAAACAGTCTTCTCCCTAAAAGTTAGCTTCTCCCTTTCATCCTTCCCCCTCATTGCACCCGTACCCTGTCAACCCAGTCCCCCTTTTATCCACACCCCCTTTTTCTTGCTAATTCAATATTTACAAGTGATGGTACTTACCACGCACAGCAGAAGGATCGAGAGAACTCAGCAATATGTGCCAGTAGGATGACAGGCGAGCTAGACCCAAAGGTGCCCAAAGGATACCACGACGCAGTCAAGAGGCTTCGTGTCGGGACAGAGAAAAGAGAGCGCGAGGACACACCCCTGCGGGGTCGTGGAGGGGGGTATGCAGCACGACAGGGCACAGCGACCACAACCCCAACTCGGAGGTTAAGTGTCTCGCCAGGGGGGAGGTTAAGTGTTTCAACAGGGGGGAAATTCAAGCCCCGGGGTGCTGGGAAGCCGATCATGTACTTGGACCTCAACCTACCACAGGGGAAAAAAGGTAAAATAGGAATACACCCTGAGGACGATCCTGCACGTCTCGCACGCAACTTTGCCAAGACCTACCAACTCACACCAGCCCTTGAAACCAAGGTACTGTCAGTCATCAAGTCACATCTTGAAGACACAGTACCTCTCCTTATCCAGAAGCGTGACACAGCCTGCTGCCCGTTGTGCTGTTCATGTACTTGCCACTCAAAACATCGTTGATTCACACCATGTATTCAGGTTGGACACATTGCTGAAGAGACCCATACAGATTACACAATGGATAAAAGCAACCCCAAACCCACGAAGAACTCTGTCTCACCGACGAAGGTTGTCCTCCTCCTCCTCATATCTCTCATAGGCATGTGTGCTTCCTACATATATAGAACACAGCGTGGTGCGCGGTTGGGGCTGATCGTGTCGTGTGTTGTGCTGCCGCCGTTGATAGTAGTGGCTAGAGACGTGGTGCAAGCCTCTGGAGTTATGGTGTCTGCAGGGTTAACTGTGTGTGGGTGGGGTTTCATCAGCTGTGTAGTATTGATAGCAGTTGGAAGTTCTCGAGGCTGGGTGGCTATTAGCATCGCGGGCATAGCTGTCTGTGTGTGCTACGCCAGCTACAAAATAGTAGCTATTTTTAGAACAAAGAAAGCCGATGTAGAACAAGCGCTATCCCATCCTCAAGCGCCGCCTCAGTTGTATCCTACTTACCCTCAGCCCATCCAGGGCCTGCCTCACCCCCCTCCTCACTTGCAGCCTTGTGTCGTTTAGCTGCCAGTTTCTATGAGCACATATCACAGTTTTTTTTTTTTTTTTTTTTTGTGTGAATCTGTGATGGTTGCTTTCTATTACCTTTGTAGATGCTAGCTCTTTCTTACCTCCCTTTCCCGAAACAGCAGCTTGGTGTTCCTCGTGACCGCCACTCATCACAGGAAGCAGGCATATGCCGCCTTGCTGGCTTCAGTCCACCGAAGCACAGCTGGTTTTTTCCGCCACCTGCGTTCTGGGGGCTGCCAGCCTTGTTGTCATTTGGCGAACGCTATTGCTTAACCATTCAAACGCTAGTTTGCGAACTGCGTTGAAAAAGCATGACAAGCGATGGGTGAACAGCAGCCTCTGGGAACCGCTGAACGGGTAGATGTATGAGTATTCTTCTTTGCTATACACTGCATACTTTGAGCCACCACAGAGGTTTTAAAATGACCTTAGAAGCGACGTACATATGTGTAGATAACAGTGAGACCATGCGCAATGGCGACTACTCACCAACACGGCTGCAAGCGGTGAGCAATGCGTGCAACGTCCTTGCAGCACAAAAGACCCAGGTGAACCCTGAGAATGGTGTGGGCTTTCTCACCATGGGCAACGACCGCGTTAGGATAGTAGAGACCCTGACTCCCGATCTGAACCGCCTCCTGAGCTCTCTCACACACATCACGCCGGGTGGCTCTCTGGACCTCGTGAAGGGTCTTCAGGTTTGCCAGCTGGGCCTCAAGCACAGGATGAACAAGAACCAAAGGCAGCGTATTGTGGCCTTCGTGGGGAGCAAAGTGAACTCGACGGAGAAGGAACTGGTGACCCTTGCAAAAAAATTGAAGAAGCATTCAGTGAGCGTCGACATCGTGTGCTTTGGGTGTGAAGAAAATGTGAAGTTAATGCAGGCCTTTATCGACAACGTGAACAGCAAACAACAGGACAAGGACACGTCGCACTTGCTTGTGGTGAAAGAAGGGCAGAGCGTTGCGGACTGTCTGCTGTCGTCGCCTATCCTGAACCCTGATGGCACTGGCGGCGGCGGCGGCGGCGGCAGTGATGCTATGTTTGGGGTTGACCCGAACCTGGACCCTGAGCTGGCGATGGTGCTGAGAATGTCAATGGAGGAAGAAAGAGCGAGACAAGAAAAGGCGAAGGCGGAGTCGGAGTCCAAGGGTGGTGACGCTGACATGCCACAGGCGGAGACGCAGGCGGCTGCTGCTGCTCCCGCTGTCATGAACGAAGACGATGACCTGGCTCGTGCCATCGCACTAAGCATGCAAGAGACGCAACCCGCGACAGACGAGCCTGTGAAGGAAACGCAGCCCGCGTCCATGGAAGTGGATGGGTATGCCACCGTCGACACACACACACACACACACACGCACACACACACAGGGAAGAAGAGCTTACTGAAGAACAACAGATGGAGCTGGCACTGAAAATGTCTATGCAAGAAACAGCAGACCCTGAGGTATGCCAAAAGTACAAACCAACCTCATCACAGCTCGACGCGCTCATGGGAGACGAAGACCTCGCTGCGGAGGTGGCAGCGCAGCTTGGTGTTGATGCTTCGAAAGAGAAAGACAAAGCAAATGACAAATAAAAATTGGTTAAAACAATGAACAAGGCCAAGTAATTTTTTTTCTATATTTGGTGCCTTGTTTGTTGTTTTTCTCAGTTTTTTTTTAGAGTTTTGGTTGGGTTTTGAAGGAGAGAAGGGGGTTGTTCCTTTATTATTTTTATTTATTATTGTCCAGGAAAAAAAAAGAAAAAAAAAGAGGAAAGCCTACCTATTTAGAGAAAGGGGGGCGACAGGTGTGCTTAGAAAGAGGGAAAAAAGTGTGTTTCGTTAACCCAAAGGAGAGTAAGGTTCGCCCCCCTTCCACTAATACCCATACCCCGATTCCCTCGTTCCCCCATAACAATAGGCTAACCTAGCAGAGATAGGTTCTTTTAGCATCCTACTTACCTTTTATTTTCTGTCTTGGTGTATTATTCAACTCTCTTGTTCGCTACAACCTATCTACCGCAGCACTTAGCTATGTCGGAAACGGTTAGCGAAGAGAAGAAAGATTTGGAGAAGACAATAAACGAAGCAGCCGCGAGCATACCCACAAAGGGGAATGACCATTTGCTGAAGTGTGACACTTTTGACTACTATGCCACCGAGGGCACGCTGCGAAAGGAAATTATAAAGAAAATCGGACAGAATTTAGGCGATGTTAAGTTCACTCCCAGCGCAGAGCCAACCAGACTCGAGAAGGTAATTCCAGGCCTTGTCAGAATCGGGAAGAACCCCTCCAGCTCTGTTGCTTACTTCTCGTTCGCCTCGGAAGAAGCAAAACTGAAGGGCATGGAATTCCTGAAATACTTAAAAGGCAAACGAAGCACACCGTGGGCCGTGCACGAGGCATCGAAGTCAGACGTCGACTACTTCAAGACGAAGAACAAAGAGCAGATTAAGCGGGCCATCAACGAACAAGGCGGAGAAGGGAAGAAGCCCAAGTACTCTTCCATCCACGACTTTACAGAACCGCTGTACAAGATGCCGTATGAGGAGCAGTTGAAGCAGAAGGAGAAGAACATCATGGGGCACCTCCGCAAAATGAAAGGCAACATCATGTGGTCATACAAAAACGACACCCTTCCTGGCTGGGTTGCGCAGACGAAGGAAGCTTGTCCGTTGGAGTGTGTCATCCCCAGTCCTGTGGTCGAGGGCTACCGCAACAAAGTGGAGTTCAGCATTGGCTACGACAAAGACCAGAAGCCCGCGGTAGGGTTCTTGTTTGGAAAGACGCACGAGGCACGCGGGTGGATTGAGGGGCCGTACGATATGAGGATCGTGTCGGGACACGCGAAGAGTGTCGCGAAAAAGTTCTCCGAGTACATGGGCGAGTCAGGCTACAAGCCGTATGATAAGTTCACCCACACTGGGGTGTGGCGCACTCTGCTCATCAGGGAGGGCGTGTCAAGAGAAGACGGTGGTGCAGTGCTCCTTGTCGATGTGCAGGTTAACTTTGAGGATGAGAACGAGAAGCTTAAGGACATCATGAAAGGACTCTCGAAGACCTTCTTGGAATGGTCCCAAATCAAGCCCAGTGAATCGACGCCTGAGGCACCTCATATTGGGAGCCTATCAGTGTCATACCACACGTGTATCAACAACATGTGCCCCGAGGATGCGCCTTGCAAAATCTTACTAGGGTCAGACTTCATCGAGGACTGTGCGAACGGGTTCCGCTTCAAGGTAAGTGCGCGCTCATTCTTCCAAGTGAACAGTAAGGGGAATGAAGTGCTGCTCAACACTATCGCAAAGTACGCAGAACTGAACAAAGACACGGTGCTGCTTGACCTGTGCTGCGGGACAGGCACCATCGGGATATCTCTTGCTAACTCAGTGCAGAAGGTGATCGGCATCGACATTGCGAAGTCGTCCATCGAAGATGCGAAGTTGAACGCCTTGGCCAACGGCGTTAGCAACGTTGAGTACTACTGCGGGAAATGCGAGGATCTTGTGGAGGACATTCTCAGCAGGTACAAGTCAAATGCCAATGTAGTGGCCGTAGTCGACCCACCCAGAGGGGGACTGCACAAAAAGGTCCTGTCTTTCCTGAGATGCAGCAACCTCCAGCGCTTCGTGTATGTCAGCTGCAACCAAAACTCTCTTGTGGAGAACACTACACTGCTATGCAAACCGCCTTCCTTGAAGCTGCAGAGCCAGCCTTTTGCGCCAGTGAAGTCGATCGGTGTAGATCTGTTCCCTCACTGTGACCAGCAGGAACTTGTGGTGCTCTTCGAAAGACAGAGTAAGCAGGCATGAGTTATATGTACTTTTACTTTCCTTTTTCTTTACTGTTCTCTTAAGCGTCACAATTTGTTATCATGGTGTTCTTGTTGATGCTCCCTGCATTGTTTAAAACACAATTGACAGAATTTGCGAAAAAAAAAGGGGTAAAATGTTTAAGGGAGCACCCCCGAAGGGGTATAGTACCCCGCGTGACCCCCCGAAGATGGCAGCAGGAACGCAGATGTGTCAAAAGTGCCGCCAGCTGGGGCACTGGACGTATGAGTGTCAGAATGGTGAGGTGTATTTGTCGAGGCCGAGCAGGACCCAGGTATTGGAGAATCCGTCACTGAAGAAGGTGTCGGTGATGGAGACGACAGTGCCGGTGGGGGAGGAAAAGTCTGCAGGACTGAGGAAGCTTCACGCGAAGTTGGCGTCCCTGAAGTCAAAAAACAAGCGTAAGCGCGAAGATACTGACTCGGACTCGGACTCCGACTCCGACTCCTCCAGCTCCAGCTCTAGTTCCTCTTCTTCTTCATCCTCCTCTTCATCCTCTTCGTCAAGCAGGTATGCATCACAAACGAATTAAACTTATCTAGAAAAAAGAAGAAGAAGAAGAGCAGGAAGTGAGGATCAATACCTGTCAAGTGGTAGGGTTTTAACCCTTTTAACAGTTGTTAAACAGTCAGTTTTCAGTACACTTTTCTCGATGCTTTTGTGGCTCGCTTTGTAGGGTTGAAAGGTCAACAGGCAACATGGACGTAGAAAGCCTGAAGGGTGTGTGGGGCCATGTAGCAGACGGCGGGGTCGATAGGTTTTTGGAGAACGAACTGCACATAACAGATGAGGTTGATGAAGAAGAGATACCAACGGTAGCATGGCTGGGGAAGCACTCGCAAGCTGACAGTCAGGGGGTGCATGGGGTAGTGGCGGAGGGGTTCACGCTGGTGAAGGACTGCATTGAACAGAAGAAGCGAGTGATCGATGTTGACACAACACAGGATGGGACAGAGGGATGTCACGACACTATTGGTGAGGTGATACGGGAGTTCGAGGCTCTGCACGGCGTGGAGGTGCTGCATGCGACAGAGTGTGGCAGCAGGATGTTTGGGTGGGGGTCACAAGACTCTGATTTCGACATCAAGCTGGTCTACAAACATCCTGTGGAGAGATACATCAGCATCAAGCAACGCGATCAGCCCTCCCGGCTGTCATACGTGTGCTGGGCCAACCTCCACACAGCCTGCCCCATCGACATCACCATCATCGGCTGGGACGTCCACCACTTTCTCGAGCTCATCCAAGACTCGAACCCCACTGCACTGGACTGTTTGTACAGCCCTGTGGTGTGGAAGGGTACTCCCTCCCCCTTCGATGACCTAAAGAAAAGCGTCCCTGGCCACCTCTCCATCATCAAGTACGTGCAGTCCCGCATGTCCATTGTGCACTCGACAACCCTGCGTCATCTGAGGAAACAAATTAATCCTAAACGCGCAAAAAAGTCAAAGACTAAGGACCACCCCCCTGAGCCCACACACATCAAGCCCAAGGAATACATCATCATGGTGCGCTGCATGGCAGAAGTGACATTGATGCTGGCTTCGTCTGCAGCCTTCCCGCTGCCAATGCCTTTCCAGGAGTTATGGTCTGCGTACCGTAGGGAGCATGCGGTGTCCGATGATGTGAACGCATGGGTGACTGCTTATCTGGAGAACAAAACAAAGCTGTCGAAGTATCACTCGAGCAACATGATGGCAGAGAGGTCTGCGCCCATTGAAGATTTTGTTTTCTCAAAGTATCAAGCCTTCTACGACAAACTAGGCGACAGCGAGGAAGGTGAGCCATCTCTCAGGCGCTCCCTGTACCGCCGTCCCTTGGCACATGCGTATCTCAACACTATGTTGAGGCGCATCGTTTTGCGCTAGTCATTCTAACCACATGGCTGATTAATAGCATTCGCCGAGCATTCTGTACTTAGGTCACACAGGTTGGAATGGATGACGTGCTGTGGGAATATTACAAAGGGTGCAGGTTTGTAGATTGTGAGATAGTTGATGGCGCAGATGCCGAACGCAAATGGGGGTGCCACAGGGTGGTGTTAGCAGCCAACAGCTCGTACTTCGATGCCCTCTTCGCACCGGAGCAGGTGGTGCAAGAAGCACAAGACACACAAGGGTCAGTCATCGGCACCCTGTCGCAGGCTATTGTAAGACTGCCTTTTCCGCAACAAGCAACACATGTTTTTGGGGACATTGTATCTTACCTGTACAATCAAAGCGTGCAGAATGACATCCCACTAGAGGACACGGTCCCTCTGCTTGTGCTGGCAGCCCTGCTGGGAATGGACGGGCTTAGCGTGAAACTGTACAACGCTCTCATGCAGCTGTCGTCCTCACCAACAGAATGCGTAGCTGTACTTAGCCTGCTAACGGATCAATGGCTTAAAGATCTAGATTCGGTAGTTTGTAAAGCAGCACTCAGTGCATCTATCAATCACCAGGCCATGGCCGTCGCAGTGCGAGGCGCTCGTGAAGCGGCAGTACGATGTAAAGCACTTCACAAGCACTGTGTTGGCACGCTAGTACCATCTCTGACTGATCTGTGTCTTGAGGAACTCCCCCCCGAGTCTCTGCTGTCCATTTTGCAGCACAGCACACAAGACGCTGCAACTACCTCCTCCTTGGTATCCAAGTACATCATCAAGAAGGAAGCTTCTTCTGTTCCAGATAACGTCTTCTCGCAACTCTGTCTGCACGTGACTAACATTCCGGCAGTGGACCTTACTTCCATACTGAAGGTAGCTATCGAGAGGAAGGAGGGAACCTTGATCAAGAAATGTCTCTCGGCCGCGTCAGATGCGTACGACAAGGTGGACGGCTTGGACAACGAGCTGCTCAACGTCCTCGATTCCGGTGGACTGAAAAGAAAGCGGAGCCCCGACAGCAGCGAGAAGGAATCTAAAGACTCGTCACACGTTGCCATCCCCCCCAACAAGGAGAGGGAATCACAGGGTGCATCAGACACCTCACAGACATCATCGGCCCCGTTGGTTTCTTCGTCGCCTGACAAGCTGCCACAGCTTACGGGGGGTTCGGACGTGCTGTTTGGTGGGACATTGCAGGAAAAGGGGTTCGAGGAGGAGGACGAAGAGGAGAAAGAGAAGGAAGCGATAGATGCTGTTTTGACAATGTCTCAGTCGCAGGACTGTGCAGGGGTGCAAAAGGTGATGGAAAGGCTACATACAGCTATGGCGTCTCATAGAAAGAAAAGGAAGGTAATATGCAAAAACACAATCATCGAGACGAAGACTGAAGTGTACCATAAGGTGGAGCACGTGCGGAAGCATTGCAGCGAGCTGTGGAGCGGTGTCGAAGACACCTTGGGCGCCATGATGGACGAGCTTGCGAACATGACTGCTGCGGTGAAGAAAGACGTAGAAGGGAAGACAGTAGTTCTGGAGGAGCTGCGCCAGAAATGTGATGGTCTCGAGGAGGAGGTACTTACCTCCAAACAACAATGCGCATTCGTCGATGATTTCCTACAAAAGATAAGAATGCACACCAGTTCACAGATCCAAGCTGCGGGACACTGCAGCAAGCAGCTGGTCACAACACTGAAAGAAGATGCAGATAGCGCAGTGAGCGAGCTGGAGAAGAAGCTGAATAACGTTGCCGACAAGAACACTGGGGCACTGAAGAGACTGTCGGCGCTGCTAGCAAGCGAGCTGTCGATGGACACGTGAAAATCTTGTTTTGTTGTTGCCGTAATAACAACCACCCCACCCAGGTACACATGGAGTCAATACTACCGCCAGTGCCAGGCAACAACTTCCACAATGTCCGTTCAGAGGGGAGACTAGCACGGAGCACGTTGAAGGACAGAGATAAGCGGATGAAAGCAGCTATGAATAACAAGGTAGGAAAGAAAGGCAGAGACAAGAACGTGGGGCAGCTGCGGCAAGGCAGTGGGTGGATTGATGAAACAGAGCGGCTCCGAGCTGACAGTGGCGCAGAAGTGCAGAGAGTGGACAGGATGCTGAAGGCAAAGAGACAAGCAAAGTGGGACTATCACAGGTCAATGAACCAGAACAGGGAGAAAGAAAGGTGGGACAGAATAAACAATGGCAGAGACAAAGTGGCAGAAACGTTGATGCTCGTAGCAGGCACGGACAAACGAAACCAATCTTCTGTGCGGTACAACCTCATCAACCATGTCTACACAGACAGCAGGTCGGCAGCAGAGGCAACCTACCGCGACGACTGCACCAAATACTTGGCAACTTGTAGAACCAAGGAGCTTACTCACCGCAACAACTTGTCAGGCTACAACATACTAACAGGTGAATCTTCGAGGCAGATCGAACCACCGTCCAAACCACAAAGACCGCAATAGTTTTCTCGAACAGAGATGTGCAAAAATATTTTCTGTGTTTAGCCGTCACTCAGTGTAGTGCAATTAGTATTTCCATGCGAAGGCCCGTCCTTGTTGCACCTTTCCGTGTTTAACACATTTCAGAATAACAAAGATGAGTGTCGAAGAAGAGCATCAGGTGAAAAAGCGTAAGTACGAGGAGATCGATGTAGACGTGCCGCACCCAGTGGAGCAAGTAACTGTGGTGGATGCGAGCCAGAGGATGTCAAAGTGGCCGCGAATGAAGACAGTGATGCTGAAGGCTCTTGGTGTGGAGTTTGAGGAAGTGGTACCAGAGCCAACGGTGACTAAAGGGGAAGCGGTGTATGTGATTGCTAAGGCTCAACACCCCTTTGGAGATGAGGTAGTGTGCTTAGTGGAGAAAAGCAGAGGGCAAGGGTACGTGTTGATGCCCGAGAAGGCGTTAGCAAAGATAAGAGGGCGTGCGATGGTGACGGCTGTGGGACAGCAATACTCGAACTGGGCGTCGATGGAGGAGAAGATGGGCATCAAGGTCACGCCTGAATTCAAAGCAAGGATAGGACAGGTAGGCCTGGTACTTGCGAAGGAACCGCACCCTAGAGACACCGAAATTCAAGTCGTTGCCCTTCAGATAGCGGAAGGTGGTGTCGTGCTGGTGAAGTCGAGAGCAATCCGAGAGCTCCCAGTGTCTATTGTGGAAGTTACAGACCCCCTGGCGAGGTACACCCCTTGGGCTAAAATGGCAGAAGCCCTCGGCATCGAAGAACCCAAAGACCCTCCCACCCTTGCTGCCGGTCAGGCCGGGATCGCAGTGGTATCTACCCGTAACACAGAATACCCCACACAGGCGGAGAAAAAACACTTTAACGAACCCGATACGATAGTTGTCGCCGTAGAGCTGCTTAGCGGTATGTTGAGAAGGCACCTCACCACCACAGGCGCCGGCAAAGTGATGCTCGATAAGCGAGGCTTGAAGTACGTGAAGTATTAGCGTCCGAAAAGAACTAAATATGAGCTATTCCTTGGCTTATTTCAGCTCTTTACAAATAATGTAGAGGAGAGTGTTCACATACAAGTCTTTTGTTCTTGTTGCAGTCTCACAGGTTGGGATGGAATGGATGGAAAGTGACCGGAAGACGACTTCCAGGGGCTACGGTGGGTTCATACTAGGATGTGTCGTGTCGGGGTTCGCCGCACTGCTTCTCTATGTACGGTTAGTATCAGAAATGAGGAAAATGAGCATCATCAACGATGCGCTGATGGCGCGGCTTGCAGAAGCGGACATGGAGATCCCTGCGAACCCCGCCGTGCCGCAGGCTGCCGAAGGAGCTGAAACGTACATTTTTCTGGGACTAATAACAAGTCTATTATTCCTGTCGCTGAGGTTCTTGCATCGAGAGTACAAGCTGCTTGTCCGGACACGCGGAAAGATATTTGCTGCTTCTAAAAAGGAGGCAGAACGCGAAGGTCAGCAGTATCACCACGACAGAGCCACGAACAGGAGGCTCATCAAACACTTCATCATGTACAGGCTGGACTACTGGTTTAGTGCCTCGGTGTACAGCAAGCCACTCACCCTCCTCTTCCTCACCCTTGCACTTATCATAAGCGGTGGTGTCCTCTTCTACCTTGTGAAGCAAGATACTGTTGGGTCCGCCATGTGGAACGCATGGGCCTTTGTCGCAGACAGCGGCGCGCATGCAGATGAGATCGAAACCGGTGCCCGTGTGGTAGGACTGATGTTGACCATCGGTGGCATGTTGGTGTTTGCCTTGGTCATCGGTCTCATCAGCGATGCCATCAGCGACAAGTTCGACTCCTTGAAAAGGGGAAAGGCCAAGGTGATTGAAACCGACCACACTCTGATCCTCGGGTGGAGTGATAAGACCCTGCCTCTCATCCGAGAAATAGCTAACGCAAACGAATCACTCGTGAAGGAGGGCAAGCTGTGTGTGATTGCAGTGCTTGCAGAAGTGGAGAAAGAAACGATGGAACAAGAGATCCGCGACTCGAATATCGATTTACGAGGAAGCATGGTGGTGTGTAGGAGGGGCAATCCTACTGTACTGCACGATCTGCAGCATGTTAGTGCAAGGACAGCGCGGTCTGTTATCGTGTTGTCACCAATCGGGATGTCTGCAGATGAGGCTGACGCCAGGTCGCTGCGTGTAGTGCTGTGTCTGGTAGGTCTGCAGTACCGCCAGGGACACATCACAGTGGAGATCGCCGACGTGGACAACAGAGACCTTGTGCACATCATTGGCGGCGACCGTGTCGAGACCGTCGTGGCACACGACTTCATCGGGAGGCTCATCGTTCAGTCATCTAGACAGCCAGGTCTGGCACCCATCCTGGAGCGTGTCTTAGGCTTTGAGGGCAATGAGTTCTACATGGAAGAGTGGCCCACTTTGATCGGAAAGACCTTTGCAGAGGCATTATTCTGTTTTGAACATGCTATCCCGCTTGGTGTCAAGTATGGCGACGACGGTGCCACCTTCCTGAACCCGCCCGACAACTTTGTCATCAAGGAGGGCATGGAGATGATTGTACTTGCTGAAGATGATGACTCGTACACTGTGGCGAAAGGACCGTTCGTAAAATACCCGCCCACGAAACATAAGAAGGTGATCTCACCGGTGAAGAGCGTGATGAAGAAAGAGCGCGTTTTGTTCATTGGATGGAGGAGGGATCTCTGTGACATGCTTCAAGAGCTGGACGATGCTGTCGGCAAGGGCTCGGTCCTTACTATCTTCAGCACCGTGCCGATACAGGCAAGGTATACACCCGCTGACTAAATCCACAACATAATACAGAGAGGAGAAGCTGGGCGCCAATGGGAGAACAGGACATCTCACCCTTCGCAACCTGACCCTTGATCATGTCGCAGGGAATCCCGTGTCGAGGTGTGTTGTGCAAAAACAAAATTGAGCTCACATGCCCACAGGCGGGAGGTGGAAGCGCTTCCAATTGAGAAGTACGATTCGATCTTTATTCTGGCCGACGAGGAGTTTGAGGTATGACACCATACGCGTTACCATGACACGCAGTCGGACATGGAGGCGGCAGATGGCAGGTCTCTTACTTCGCTGCTGTTGATCCATGACGTGAGGAATCAGAGACTGAACAAAGGGAGGTACACGAGCTTTGCGGAGCATCTTGGGAACAGTGTAAACAGTGTCACGGGCTCTCCGTCAAAGAAGAGCGGGAAGAAAAGCAGTGCACTGAATAATTTTGCAGTAGTCTCTGAGGTGATGGACCCCAGGACACGGAGCTTGATCAGCCTTGCGAAGGTGTCGGACTACGTCATGTCCAATGAGATGGTCAGTGCTGCGTTGGCTATGGTTGCGGAATGCAGGGACGTTAACGCGATCTTGAAAGAACTCCTGTCTTCGGATGGCAACGAAATCTACGTACGGCCCCTTGAAGACTACGTATCGCCCGGCAGAGAGCTCTCCTTTTGGGATGTCATGAGCATTGTTCGCACGCACGGGTCCATTCTAATTGGTATGGTGCCGTGAAGGTGGACTGAAAACAATTCTTTATAGGTTACCGTGCTGGAGACGAACCCATCCTGAACCCCGAGAATAAACAAGAACTGCGAAAGTGGATGAAAGGTGAGAAATTAGTGCTCCTTGCTGAGGATTAAACTTCTTGTTTTAGTGGGTTCGTTGCTAACACTTCTCCCTATCACATGATCCCTTTCTTCTTCTTTTATCGATTTATTTTACTCTGAAAAATATGAAAATAATTAAATTTCCCCCATCTTTATTCTTTGAATAGTGTTGTTTTTGAATTCCTTTTTGGGAAACTGGTGGGCAAAAAAAAAAAAGAAATATTGTAAGCCCTCCCGGAAAAAGGACAATCCCCTTTAAAAGATTTTTTGAATCAAACAAAAAGAAGCTTGCACCCCTTTTTTAAAAAAGAAAGGGGTAAGAAAGTGTTTTTTTTCTTCTTGCTTTGGGGCTTACGATGATGAATTAAATTACTAAATAATAACGAGCATATCAATACGTTTTTTTTTTATCCGGGTAAAAATGATCTCCCCTCACCCCTTTCGTGTATGAAAAGCTTCGTTCTTTTCTTGTGTGTGTTCGAAGACCTCCGATAACACCTTTTTCCCAGTCGTGCCATTGTCATGTTGATTTTTGTGGTGCTTAAGCTACCGTGGGTGGGTTCATGTGGTTTTTGTTTTTATTTTTGCTTTTTTGGTTTTTAATATTACGCAGCACCGCAGTGAACACCCACAATGAGTGATCTGAGGAAGCGCAAGCATGGCTCTGATGATGGCTCCGACGAAGGTGTACTCGTCGACAAGCCTGCGGAAGTTGAGGTCTTCCCCCAGCAGAGCCCCACGGAGAGTGCAGTGGAGCCGACAGAAGATGAAGACGAACCACTTCCAACAGACCCCCCTCCCACGGCAGAGGAGCCTGAGGAACCACCTGTACCCCAAGAGGAGGTCTCTGCTGAACCATCAGAGGCCCCCACTCCCGCAGACCCAGAACCCACCAAACCCGAACCAGAAGCACCCGAACCCTTAGAGCTTAAGCAGGAATCGGATCTCAAATCCAGAACACGCAGCAAAACGGCCCCCGCTGTACGCGAACCTGAACCCATGTCCCCTGCCACCCCCTACACACCTATCGAAGGCGAGGATGGGGAGCTGGCGGACACACTTAGTAAAGTGATGATGAAGAAAGTGGTGGACAGGTACCCCATGATGGAGGATGTGTTCCAGAAGCTTATCCCAGTAGGCGAGAAGATCAGTGAGGGCATTGACACAGTGGGGCCGCACGTTATGAAAGCGTGGGAAAAGGCTCGCATTGTGTTCCAGAATTGCCCTTGGGAGATTATTCTGTCATTTGTGGGGCTTGTGCTGTGCTTCTTTGGGGGTGCCTTTGTCACTTTAATCGCAGCGGTGGAAGCCTTCCGCTTATGCGGCGGTTCTAGGACAATGCGGCACCTGAGAGAACTATACCGTGATTACGTGCGAGTGAGGTTGGCTGCAAGGAGGAACCAGTTAAGGAACCCGACTGCGAAGCTGAAGCCTCATGACTATCTAGTTGTGGCTTTCAAGTCAGTGAAGGATCCCCAGAGGCTCAGCAGCAGCATGTCAGGCGTCTACACGGCTTTGCTTGCAGTGTTCGCCACACTAAGAGTGCAGTTCGCAAGGACTATCACGCTGGGAAGCTCTATTGGCGACTTCATCAAGGTTCCTGTCATCAAGTATACAAAGCCGAGCCTCGAGCATGTTATTAGGGACCCTGATTACGTCAAGTGGATTCCCACTATCACCGAATGGTTGTGCAGAATGGTCGGCGTCTCCATCGCATGGTATGCACAGAGGATGAATGCTGCTCTGCAGTCCTCTCTGCGGGGCGGTCATATGTGCATCAAACATGCTGGAACGTATTTGCGCAACATGAAATATTTGCCCAGTACGCCACACGATGACATGCTAGAGGCAGGCGCAGGCTATGCTCTCGCGCTGTTGGGACTTTACTGCCAGTTATGGTGGGGGTATGTTTAAGTAACGCTTACCTAACTAATATTAATAGGTTCAGCGTACCATTCCCTTTGAGCATCATTGTGCTTCCGTTGTCGATACTTGAGAGTTGTTTGCTTTTCTTCATGTAGCTGTAGTTTGTGTATTATTATCATGCTTTGCATGTGTGCGATTTGAATTCGATGTGATGGACTCTCTCGATCTAACCATCACACAGGAACAAAATGTCGGGGTTGTTGGACTTCTTCATGGGGAAGGAGAGGGAGCAAACGTATGTGGTGGAGGAGGAGGTATGTCATGGGTTTGTCTAAATTCATTGTTGTGCAGGACTTTAACCGCGTGCAGCACGACAAAGAGTCGATGACCTTAGCTGTCACAGAACTTTCGAATCAGGGGAAGGTATGGGCCAAACAAGCCGTTTATGCACGGCAGATGTTCGAAGCACAATACGGACCGATATCAGAATATGAATACCAAGAAGCAATCAACAGCAGGACCCCACAAGAAATTGCGGTATGGTGGTCACCGGGATAACACTTTGCACAGTGGGAGCAGAAGGCATCGAACGCATTTTGGCCAAAGGTCGGGTTCGGTGCTCTGGTGGGTGGTGCCTTGGGTGTAAGTTTTGCTCGGGGGCAAGCGAGCATATTAATACGTTCAAGGAAGCAGATTATGGATCAGCATGGGAAGAAAGCACTGAAGGATCCAGTCGTGCAGACAGCGTCATGGGCAGAAGACACCAAGAAGGTTAATAGGTGGTCACTGGCCATGTTTGGGTTAGGAGCGTTCGTAGGGGGGAACGTGTCATTTTCGAAGTACTATCCCGTGTACTTGGAAGAGGTAGCTTCTCTTCCCAACAGTCAGATGGCATTAGCTCTCAAGAGGATGCATCGACAGTACGAGATCAGCCAGGCAGCGACGCTGAAGCCTGTGCAAATGAACAAAGTAGCAAGCGCTCAGACAGAACTGGACTCCAAGAAGTCATACGAAGAAGCGAGGGTGCCGACGGAATTGGCAGCTGGCCAAGCAATGGCCGCTGGGCTATCAGGTGGTGGATATAAGGCGGGTGGGTCTTAACAGTATTTTCTACTATTCCACAGAAATCTTGCTTGCAGTGATGGGGTGGGGTATTGATCCAAAAGAAAAGTTATGGAACGCATGTATCGATGGTGACACAAAGGGATTGAAGGAGGTGCTAGGTAGCGTTGATATACAAGCTATGAACAGGAGCGGATTGAGTGCCCTGCACCTCGCAGTAAAGCATGGTTGGGTACATATCGTGGAGCTTTTACTGGAGGCAGAAGCAGACGTCATGTTGTGTGTCAAGGAGAACAGCGCTGATGCCCACCTCGCTGGCTATACCGTTACTCACATTGCAGCGATACTCGCGGGTCGTGCCGATTGCCTTTCAGTACTCTTGAAGCACAACCACAGCACCACTGACTGCCGGGGACACAACAGATGGACACCTCTGCACTGCGCGTCATTTGCTGGCCGGTATCAGTCTATGAGCCTCCTCCTTGAAGCAGACGCAAACCCAGATACAAAGACCAGCGATGGCAGGACGGCTCTGATGCTCGCTGCTAGTACAGCCATGCCGCGATCCGTCAGGCTCCTTCAAGGCGCTGCTGCTAATGTTGCGATGCAGGACAATGAGGGTAACACCGCCCTACATCACGCACTCGAAACCAAAACCATGAAGCTCCTCAACGGGAAGATGCAGTTGCGGGCAGACTGCTATGAGGCAGCCTACCTTCTGGTGCTGGCAGGGTGTGATCCTTCAGTGCCCTCGAAGCAAGGTGTAACACCCACGGACTATCTTGCACGAAACTGGCATATTTTCTTTGCACTAACGTACAAGTGGCGTAAAAACATTTTGCGTGGCGGTGCTTTGCCATTCTCAGATGTTAAAGTGCCTAATGTCGTGTCTGGCTTAGGCTTTGAAGAGATTCTTTCTGCTGAGTTCAGCACGCTGCTTGCTTTGGGAATTGAAAGACAGGACGCCAGCGACCTCAAGGAATGCTTGTACAGTGCTTGGGGTGAAATTGCTAAGCTGCGCAACATGTCTACAGTGTCCGCTTCCCCAAGGAGGAGGACCAACACCAAACCGTCGCCCCCTCCTGCGGGGGCAAAGCCTCCTACCTGGAAGAAGCCTTTCGTAAATTTCAAAACACATGTGTTGCCTGTTGCACTTTTGGTACTTGCTTTTTGGCTCGGTTTGATAGTTGAGCGCTATAAAGACAACACTTTGCTGTATTTGGTAACCTTGCTGTTTCCAGACCCCTTTGCTGCTGGGGTTGTTGTAGATGTTTAGTAGTTTTCTGAGTTACAACACATATAGTATTGCACTCCGTCATATTTTCCAGACAAAATGGTACACATGCGTGACAGAGCAGCGGGGGACCTCAACGAAGTGTTAGGAATAGAGCCAAAAGCACTGAAGACATTGAGTATGGTTAACAGTCCCGATAAAGTTAAAAGGGAATCTTTGCACCATGGGAAGACTATTGAGGTATGTACAATCGCATTTTAACCCACCACAGGAGCGGCTGAAGATTACACCAAAACAAAAACGCATCTCTCATTTGGGAACAACGAAGGTGAAATTCCATAAAATGGACGATTTAACGAAAAGCGGCTGGGATGGCATCTAATTTTCTGACGCCTAGTGTCTCCAAGTACCGCACCATAGAAAACAAAGATGGCAAGGTATACGGTATTAACACCAGCAATGCAAGAGAAAGTACCAGGCGACAGAGACCTGCTTTACGAGGTTTTTCATGAAAATGAGAAGCAAGGTTTGTGGAAGAGGTTGGCAGGGCGTCTGGATAAGTTACAACAGATGGGCGTGAACATCTTGTCATTGCCGCCTGTAGCTAAAGGCGCCACTGGAGAGGAGTCTTTTGGTTATGACCCGTGTGACTATTATGACCTAGGCGGGTACGCACAGTGCGGTGTGGTGGGCAGCAGGTGGGGGAATGAAGAAGACCTCCGCACATTGATACGCGAAGCACGCAATAAGCACATGCACGTCATCTGCGACGTGGTGTTCGTTACAGCTCACTCATCAGGCGCGGAGCCTGCTTCGAAGTGCTTTAAAAAGTGCCCTACGATACTGCGGGAAGTGGATGACACTCAATACCTCCTTCTCAACCACCAGTTCACACAACAGCAGGTTTTCTGCTACTTAGATTATTTAACTTCCGATGTGGGCATCACAGGCGTGAGATGGTGCGGTTCTGACAGAGTTCCACCAAACCTCATCGAACAGTGCCAGAAGGCAGTCCCGCTTTTACGTGTGCACATCGCATGGCCGCGGTGGGACATCGGGGGCACGCCCGATGGTGCAAATCCGACCTACAAGA
Organism: Diplonema japonicum; assembly: GCA_964019335.1. Taxonomy (NCBI): domain Eukaryota; phylum Euglenozoa; class Diplonemea; order Diplonemida; family Diplonemidae; genus Diplonema; species Diplonema japonicum. The sequence goes on from OZ025650.1 coordinate 980,628, forward strand.
CAGAAGACACGCAATACGACGATGTGCTATCCATTCGAGATTGGAATGCTAAGATATTGCCGTCTTCTATCAGCGTCCTGTTCATGGATTTCGTCTTTTGGTCACTTTTAACAAATGCCTTAATGACACCTCATGGACAAGCGTGGAAGAAGTTGCTTACATACGACACATCACGCAGTGTGCTGTTCTTGAATTGCTTTGCAACTGCATACGTCAACAAGAGCAGGGTGTCCCTTCCCGCTATCTTACAGAGCTATGCATATATCATGATGTTGGACAAGGGTCTCGCTCTCATTGACGCAGGCCACAAAGATGTGCCCTTCGCAGCAGAAATCATAACGCTCCTTTCGAAGCTGAAACGCGGAAAACAGCAGCGGACGACAATCCTTTTTTGCGACGACACCTTATTGCTTTTGTCACGCGGTGTCTTCTTCACTTGCATTAATGCAGGCGGTGCAGAGCGCAGCCTTCGATTTAGGTGTGGCAGTACCGACATTCTGGAAGGCATGTGTTTTACTGTCAACGAAGAAAGATGCGGTACAACTGGCGAGACAAACGGCATAGCGGCAGTATCTGTGCCAGCAGGGGGTGTTGGTATTTGGTGGCACTGTTGATTTACACTTGAACTTTTATGTATTTTATTTTATTTCTTATTCTTATGCACAACAGGCATGTCATGAACCACACACATGAGAGCACAGGGGGGGTGTCGAGCGTATTTGTTAACGGTCGTCTGTGTGTCTATGGAGGCCCAGTTCCAGATAAGGTGTGGCAGTTAGATGTGCAAGATTTCACATGGGATGAAATGCAGTGCCATGGAGACATCCCAGCTGCAAGGCACCACCATGCTGTGTGTACTTACAAAGATAGGATGTTGATTCATGGTGGGATGCTGCTGGAAGGCGGGCACGAGGAGCACCCAGTGTACTCGATGGACGTGTTGACGGGGAACTGGACCCACATCCTCACGTCAGGCGAGGCACCGACCACAAGGTCGCACCACACGGCAGTGGTCATCGACGACATGATGGTCATATACGGTGGACGATGCTGCGCTGATAACCCCACTGCGCAAGAGCTGGAGGAGCAGAAGCGTGCAGGGTTCTTCGATGTCCACGTGCTTAACCTGCAACAGTTGAGGTGGTTCAGGATCGAACGGTACGACCCACTGGCCCCTATGTTGTGGGGTCACTCTGCTTCTGTCTTCAGGCATTTCATGATAGTTTTTGGTGGTTTCGATGTCTCGGAGTCTCCGCCTGCCTCTATCTTTGCTGATGTTTCCACGACACCAGTGGCAACCCTTTCCAATACTGTCTTCATCTACGATACGCAGCGTTGCGAGTGGAAAAAAGCTTCTCCACACCCAGGCCAAGCATGCCCTGTCCCACGAGCCCTCCATGCTGCCCATAACTTAGGGGCACAAATGGTGGTTTATGGAGGTATAACAGTTGACAACAACGGACGACCCACTAACGTGCTGGATGCTTGGGTGTGGGACATATCTTCGGGGAACTGGACACCATTTTCATTCGCGTTGAGTTACTGGAGTGGGAAGAAGCCTCTTGGTGCGGTTCTCCCTGGCAGCACAGCCCTGATGGTAGCAAACAACCAAACTGAAGTGCACTTTTATACTCTGAGCACCGGGACGTGGCAGACACAGATTTGTGACCCAGCTAAGCTTTATAAACCGACTGTTCCTATCGACTACGAGCCACCGCAGCCACAACCTCCACCGTTCAAGCCTGAACCAGAGCCTGAGCCTGAGCCTGAGCCTCAGGTACCTGTTTCGATGCCGTCAGTGACCACATCCCCCCTTGATACTGGACCACTGCCTCTCACTGAGACAGCACAACCACAGCACCTCTATGAGGAGCATACATACCCGGTGCACCCCGAGCTTGTCCCGGAAGTGCACCCATATCCATCCGACCCTTATGCCGAGGAGAGAAGGCGGAACCACATGGTTCTTGTACAGCAAGAAGAAAAAAAGCGAACTGAGCAGGTGGGCAGCCTAAGAGAGCGGATACTTGAAATGCAGGACCAATTGAACCATTACAGAAATATGCAGCACGAACAAGCACAGCCGAGGCACTCAGTAGACCACCCGGAGATAAGTCCTCAACGCAATACAACTTACGCTATCCCCGCTACCGCCAAGGATGCAGATGCACAAGATGCAGCGGGGCAGTACATGTCTCAGCTGATGGAGCAATTCACACAAGTGCAGCATCAGAATAGGAGATCACTGGACGAAGCACATGCAAGACACAGAGCTCAGATGGAGGAAGCGAGGCGGCTGCATGAAGAGAGATTGCGGTTGATCAAACAACAGCAGCAAGAATACCAAGATGCCCAGCTGGAGCTTGCTCAGCTAGAAACAAAGCACGACAACGCCGAAGTACTGCGGAAGCAGACGGAACTTCTTCAAGAACAACAGCGGCAGCTAGCCGAAGTGCAAAAGGTCGTGCCTCCTGTTGAAGAGGAGAAGCCTCGTCAGACTAGCGGGCTGCCAACTCAAGTGCGTTCTATGGCTGCTGCTGTCGATAAACTAACAAAAGCTTCTGAATTACGTGGTCCTTCCGTTACCACGGCCTTCCCACGAGGGATGGAAGAGGTAGCGGGGATACAGAATGCCATCAAGCAGATGAACACTGCTTTTATTAAACCTGCACACATTGATAACAGGGTACCTTCAATGCTGTCCCCTTCGAGGGAAGCTTCATTCAGCCCGGTGGCTGTACCGAACCACCTGCAGAACATCAAAAACCAAATAGCGAGAATTAACCGCACCACCCGGGAGGAATCCGAACGAGGGTTTTCAAAGAGGGTATGTCAACACGACACATGTTTAAATCTTTTCAGGTGTCGCCTCCCAGGCTGCGCCATGCTTCTGTAAACTAAGCCGTAGATATACTTAGAGTAGATAGTATTGCCGACTAGGCCACTAATCAGTCACCACAGGGATGGGGGTCATTGAGCAGTTACGGCACGCTGAGGAGACGAGAAGCAGGCTGGCTGATAATGTGCAGGTATTGCAGATTGAGAAGTCAGAGCTGCTGAGTGTCATCGACAGCATGAAGCAGGACAAAGGGCGCCTGGAAATGTGTTTGCACGGTGCCATGGGGAGTGCACAAGGAAGAGAAGAAGAGCACCTAAAAGCCATCACAGAACTGAACAACGTAGTAGCAGAAAGGGATAAAAGCATTAGACTCTTGAGAGAGGCTGTGGAGACGAGCAAGGGGCATGAGCTTCTAATGGAGAATGAGCACCTTAAGGCAGAGAATCAGGATTTCCTCCATAGACTAAGCGCAGCACATATGGAGCTTGCGCAGTCTCAGCAGGCGCAGCCAGGCATTGCGCAGAAACATATTGAAGAATTGACAATGGAGAACACCGATCTTAAGAACGAGGTGCGTGCTACAGAAGATTTTTACCTCAAGAAAACAGAGAACCTTGAGGCCACCGTGCAAGAGCTCATACAGCTCGTGGAAAGCTCAAAAACTGACAGGGCTTTAGAAAGGGACAACGTGAAGATGCAGCTGCCCACCGCCAGCTACGTGTCCGCATCGGCACTCTCACAGGAAACGGAAATTGCTAGAGAGCACTTGGCTTTAGAAGACAAAATCACAGAGCTCGAGGTGGTCAACAAAAAGTTAGTATCTGCGCTGCAAGAAACAGCGCATGCGTGCTTGGAGCAAGAAAGGGAGAGCCAAAGGGCGCAAGAGGGCACCGCCGCACACTCGATGGAGCACCATTTAGACCAGCTTAACATCGAGAGGAGTGAGATGCAAGATGTGATGCACAAAATCCTCACGAACGGCGTAGATGTGGAAGGTATCATCAGCGATATGAAGACGTCTTTTGAAGAAACACTTATAAAGGTTCAGGACAACAATACGCACCTACATGGCATCGTGAGTCATGCAATGACTCTGCAAAAGCTCCTTAAAGCTGAAAGCGATATGAAAACCAAGCAGCTAGAAGCGCTTGCGACAGCTGATGATAGTGCTGTGATGCAGCTGTTGGAAGAGACGAACAGCCATACATCCACTGTTACCGCACTCCAGCTAAGGATCACGGAACTTACGTTTCAGACACGCAACCTAGAAGGCGAGTTGCTTGATGCCAGAACAGAGCTAGAGATGGTCGCAAAGTCTGTCGTCGCCAATGACGAGCCCAGTATTGCTCTTGTCAATATCCTTAAGGGGCTCCTGCAACACCAAAGGGATATTACCAGAGCTGCTGTTAAGGAATGCATCACCAACGACGATATAGTGTGTCAGCTGCAAGAATGCCTTGCAACCTTCAACGAGAGACCTAAAACACAGGCAATGAAGGAAAACTGCAAAAACTGCAATGAGCTCCACACCTATGTTAGTGATATGGAAGACTTAATGGTCGAGAAAGAAGAAGCTTTAGCTGAGCTGCAGAAAGAAAATTCATGGAGGCAGGAGCAAATGCTTGACATGGAGGAAACAGGGGTTAAAATAGTAACCATGCGAGAGCAGATTGAACAACTGAATGCACATATTCAGCAAGTAGAGTCCGAGAGGTCACTGCTCCAAGAGAAATGGGACGAACTTGTAAAAGAGCACACAACAACTATGCAGCTGACTAAAGTAGCGTTGCAAGAACGCAAAGAGCAGTGCACCAGGTTAAAGGAGCAACTACAGGTAAAGGAAGGTTCCGACCAACGGCAGCAGCTAAGCAACAGGAATAGCACACAAAAGGGCATACCCGACAGGAACAGTGAGGTAGATGATATCCTTTGCTCAGCACTGAGCAAATGGAGCGTGCGCCACACAGCAGCAACAACGAAAGAACTCGCAAGGTGTGTCGCGAGTGTTCCCTTTAACGCCATGCGCGACGCAGTAGAACTCCTTGCAAGCTCCCTTGACATTTACCACGCTAATGACCTCGGCTGCCATGACATTGTGCCCCTCGTGATGCGGTGCATCAACAGAGTAAAAGGCACAGGGCCCAGTTCAAGAGACTCCAACATTATCAACACACACGTAGACCCTGTCAAGGTGAGGTCTTACATATGATTGTTTTCCAACATCAATTTTTGCACTTCTTATGACTTATTATTGTTTGTTCGACACCTTAAAATTCCTCAGTATTTCTTGAAAAATGGGTCGTGACGTTACCGGACTTAAGAAGCAGGTGGCCAGGAGGACCACTCCCTCGTCCACCAACCCCTACATCTACCTGCTGGTGAAGATCTACAGGTTCCTTGCCCGCCGTGCTGAGTGCCCCTTCAACAAGGTATGCAAGCTTCACATGTCACATTCGTAGGTTGTCCTTCACCGCCTGATGATGAGCCGCACCAACCTCCCCCCCATGACTCTGTCCCGCATTGCCCTGAACATGAAGGGGAGGGAGGACAAGACCTGTGTGGTTGTTGGTACCGTTACTGACGACACCCGCCTTGCTGAGGTGCCCAAGTTGAAGGTTGCGGCCCTCCGTTTCACCGAGACCGCTCGTGCCCGTATCCTCAAGGCCGGTGGTGAGGTCATGACTCTTGACCAGCTCGCCATGGTCGCCCCCAAGGTATTTCGCCACCATTTACACAGAATAGTATACACCTTTAATTACAGGGGTCCAACACCGTACTCCTCCGTGGCAAGCGTGCCGCGCGTACTGTCTACAAGCACTTCGGGGCACCTGGTGTGCCGGGCAGCCACGCCCGCCCGTACATCAACGGGACTTCCAAGACTGGCCGCAAGCACGAGCGTGGCCGTGGTCGCAGGGCTGGCAAGGCTTTCAAGGTCAAGGCGTGATAAGTTTCGATGGTTATTTCCCCATTCCCCCGTTTCATTTTTGCTTGCAAAAGATCATTTCCCCTTCTATCAAGTCCGTGCGGTCCCCAGTCTTCGTATCACTGTCTCGCTAGCCGTGTCACTCTAATATGCAACTCAGTCAAGAAAAAAAAAAAGAAAAATATGGGTCGCGACGTTACCGGACTTAAGAAGCAGGTGGCCAGGAGGACCACTCCCTCGTCCACCAACCCCTACATCTACCTGCTGGTGAAGATCTACAGGTTCCTCGCCCGCCGTGCTGAGTGCCCCTTCAACAAGGTATGAACTTAAGCGGCATGCCACCACAATATACAGGTTGTCCTTCACCGCCTGATGATGAGCCGCACCAACCTCCCCCCCATGACTCTGTCCCGCATTGCCCTGAACATGAAGGGGAGGGAGGACAAGACCTGTGTGGTTGTTGGTACCGTTACTGACGACACCCGCCTTGCTGAGGTGCCCAAGTTGAAGGTTGCGGCCCTCCGTTTCACCGAGACCGCTCGTGCCCGTATCCTCAAGGCCGGTGGTGAGGTCATGACTCTTGACCAGCTCGCCATGGTCGCCCCCAAGGTATTTCGCCACCATTTACACAGAATAGTATACACCTTTAATTACAGGGGTCCAACACCGTACTCCTCCGTGGCAAGCGTGCCGCGCGTACTGTCTACAAGCACTTCGGGGCACCTGGTGTGCCGGGCAGCCACGCCCGCCCGTACATCAACGGGACTTCCAAGACTGGCCGCAAGCACGAGCGTGGCCGTGGTCGCAGGTATGTCACAAATACTCATCAGCCTACCAACTTACAGGGCTGGCAAGGCCTTCAAGGTCAAGGCGTAAGCATTTTAGTCGCATCATTATTTTTAGTTTATCTCAAAACATACCAGACATCACCGCAACGCAGGAGTAATGGGGGATGCTGATGTAAGCGAAGATGGGGCAGAGAGGAACTTATACAAGAGGTTGCTTACGGCAGACTGCAACAAGCGAGAGGAGGCAATTACGGATGTTATCGGCTCTTTAAAGAACTTGGCGTCTTCGGCACTTCGGGGGGGAAACGAGGCCATTATGATGTTCGTGGCTGTGCACGGTCCCTATATCGTGACTAATGCACGCCAATGTCCATTTGAAGACATTTCTGTAGCTTTCAGTGACCTGCTGGCATGGGCGAAGAAGACATGCATGCTAGAGATTGAGGCGATGCTTGACGAGGACGAGGATGACGCATCCTCTGACGTTGACAGGGATGATGTTCTAGTCTCGCATCACAGCTTACACAAATACCCAAAGAGAGAGAGTAGGAGGAAGCGCTCGTCTGTGGACGGTAGCGACACGGAGTCGGTGTCCGAAGGGAACACAAGCAGCCATTCATCTAACGAAAGTAAAGGGCGGAGCGCGCAGCTGCTATCAAGCACGTCCTGCTCTATGTTCATCTCGCCTGCGGAAATCGAACCTGTCCTCACTGAGCATCACGAGATAAAGTATCTTTATCAGCAAGTCTTCCTGAAAGAGGGCGAGGTCCCGAACTGGCTGCGAGTGCTATCCTGCAAACCAGAGGTGACACTGAAGATTTACCGGACGCTGGACACCATGACTTCCATTGGCCCCCTCCCCCCTCCTTCGAGGTGGTACATTGCCCTCATGGTTGCATCTCTTTGCAGATCGGAGTACTGGATTAATAGGTGCGAAAACGCGTTCTGCCGAGTAGGCGGCTCGGAGGATTGGATTACCAACGGTGTCCATGAAGACCCGAAGCTCGCAGCCTTTGCTCCCTTCAACATCAATTTGGCCACCGCACCATGGCTCATTACACCGGAGACAATTCGAGACTTGGTGGATGGAGGCTGGACGTTGCCGGAGCTTGTGCAGGCTGTCGTAATTGCGTCACAGATGCTGTCGCTGTGCTCAATAGCGAAGGGCGTGGGTCTGATTTGCGATGGTGCGAAGGGGTACAAGTGCGAGATGCCTGGTGTGGGGATGAAGCATTGCCAGTCGTCGGAAGAGCTGACTGACATGTTGGACGCGCTGAACGGTGGCGGAGATCCTCTGCCAGGGACGACACCACTCGAGACGTTCCACAAGCTAGTTGAGGACGATGTGTACGACGAGGGCAACGCAGCCAGCTGTGAGCCTGAACGGCTGACGTCAATAAGTGGGAACCATGCGAACACGATGTTCCAGGGGTTCAGAGAGAGGGGGACGTCTAAGACGCACTCGTACCTAAGGCTTTCGGAGTACAACTGGAGGGATGACTCATGTTGTGTTGTTGAACAGTTGCTGAGCGGTGACCTCGCAAGCCAGATGGACAATGTGTTCAGCACGGTGGCTACTATGACTGACAACGACATGTTTGGGAGTGTGCACGGCATTGACACCACACGGCTGCGGAGGATGGTGTGGTACTACGTTCATGGTCTGTATGGCATCGTGGCTGATGATATGGACTACAGTAGCATCAACTCTCTTGTAGGGATCAAGAAGGCAGGCATTGTCACTCTTAAAAAGTTCATTAAATATGTCGGGTGCCTCACTGGCAGTGTGGGCATGTTGGAATACCACTTCGACCACCGCTACACACAGGTATTTCAAGGAAAAAGGGGGGGAAATGGGAAACAAAACAAAAAACAGCCCTTTTCATCAAAAGACAAAGTACATATCACATTGCTAGCTGCTGAGGCACGCATGCAGGCTGCGCTTATTTATAGTATGCGTGCGTCCGCGAAGTATTTGGCATCAAAGTCACAAAAGAGCTAAAAGAATCAGTCATCAAGAAAACGAGAAGAGAAAATGAGGGAGGATTTAAAACAGACAAGAGATTTCCCTTTCTCACTCTTTTGATTCCCTCCTGTTTGTTTTGTTTGTGTTCAGTTTAAGAAATGACAGAGGAATTTTTCTCTTTTTTTTTTTTTTTTTTGCTCTTTATTAATGATATATAGTGTATCCATACTTTTTAGGTATCTAGGTCGGGACTCCGTGATCAGGGAGATTGTTAGATGTCGTGCTATAAACTACTTTGAACGTTGAGCCGACAAATTTCGTTTTTAATTTTCCATTATGCCTGGCTTGAATAGATCCGTTTGGTTTCTATTTCTTTCTTAGCTTCATTAGGTATCAGTATGGTGGAGCTAACTCACTTGTTTTCCCCACCTTTCGTTTGTTGTCACTGTAGCAGGGTAAATAGAGCATGAGGCAGCTATAGCAGCAGGCAGCAACTAGAAAATAACAAAAAATAAATAAATGTGCCTGTGCGGTTAGTAAGCCGCGCCTATTTCCTTGGGAGGTTTCTTTTTTCTTTCAAGTCCTCCTCGGAGCCTAGGGCATCTGGGTCTAAGAAGGCGTCGTAGCATTATCCTAGGCACCTGTCGGACTCCTGCGAAACTCATTTTCGTTCTTTTGCTTTTTTCTTTGCTCATTTCCTTTTCCAATCATCATAGATAGCAGGAGGGCGAGGGTTTTCTTTTTTTTAGTTTGTAGTACGTATGGTCGGTTATGGAATGGCAAGGAGGGGAGGTTCTTTTGCACCGTGCCCTCCTTGCGAGAAGGGAGAGAAGCCTCCGCATCTCCCGCTATCTGTGTTTATCATGTTGCTTTTCTTTTTATTTGTCCCTTCATCCCGTTGTCCCCGCTCCCTCCCCCTTAACAGCAGTTCAGGTTACATAAAAGCTCTTTCCTTATCATAACACATTCACTTCTGGCCGTGCCTCTTGCTCACCCCGAGGCACTTTCTGAAAGGCTGTCTGTAACATGCAGGCAGTATGCACACATGAATGATGCAACAACTGAAACAGCCTTGCCTATGTCTTGTTCTTCTCCTCCTTTTCCCCTTTGTTAGATTGTGTTGCTTAGACTCAATAACGGGGAGGCAGAGCGAAAGGGAAGGGAGGAAAAAAGAGAAAACCTAGCTTTGTACCGTTCAGCGGTGGTCTAGCACTAAGAATACAAATCGGGGGGAAAAAAGGAAAGAAAAAAAAAGAAACTCTTGGATTTGCGAAAGTGGCGGGGTGCACCCTCCTTCACTTTTGCTTGTTCGAGTGTTAAGTGCTTCCTTCTCTGTCAACAATATTATTCTTTGATCTGTTTTAAGTTATGGCCCCCCATCCCCCACCACTCTGCTCCAAAGGGAGGGACCAACGAAAAAAGAAGTAAAAGAAGAAAGAGAAAAGAGAAGAATACTGTAAAACCAGAGTTAATAATGGCATGCAGCAGTATAGTGGATAACATGGTGAAACAGTTGGAGTTTGTACCCATGCATGTTGAATGCAGGATAAACTGCCAAGGTAGGACATTTGCCCATTGAAATCTGATCCCATGACACATGGCATCACCGGTTTTGCAGTTTTGATACTTTTTCACCAAATAAATGTTGTCATTTATTAATGGTTAGATAGGTATTCATTTTTTACAGTAAGAATTATGTCTTTCTTTTTCTTTCTTTTTTCCCCCAACTTCCTTCCTTTTTTGAATAAGTTTTTAATGCTTTTACAGTGTCAAATATTTCAGGCTCCAAACAGTCAACTTTTAATATGTACAGGAGGAACTACGACACAGGTTCTTTTCCTTGGTGCTTCCTTAGTTTAGGCAACGAATAGAAAGGATCACCGAGTGAAGGTCAGGAAGTCTCGGTCAACCTACAACGAGTACGCTTGACAAGAATGATGGATCCAGTCATCTTTTCCCTGCACTTCCATATGTTTGAGAAGACAAGCACTAAAGCAGCTACGCGTTCACAGATGCTGGGACGAGGTTAAGGTTCTTGGTGTGTGCGTGAGCGAGTTCTTCGAGCACACGCACCCTCACAGACACGAACACGAACACACGCACGCACACAAGCGCAGACACGCACACCCACACAAACACGAACACACACACAACACAGACTGCCAGAAACACACGCACACCCACACAGACACACGCACACCCGCACAGACACGAACACGAACACAACAGGACACACACGTACACAGGCACAGACGCACACACGCACGCACACAGACACACCCACACACAGACGCACCCGCCACAGACACACCCACACCCGCACCCGCACAGACACGAATACAACACAGACACACGCGCGTAAACCCGCAAACCCCTTTGCGGAACTTTTTTTCTTTTTTAGAAAAAGATTTTTGCACTTAGAAGAAGAAATTCTTTTTCTTCCTTCTTTTTCTTTTTTTTTTTTTCCAATTTTAAAAAACCAAGTGATTGCTTTTATTTCTCGTGCGGGTTTGCGGGTTTGCGGAAAGCCCGTTGCACGACTTACCATGTGACCCCGGTCCCCCCAAAAAAAAGAAAGGGGTCGGGAATTATTTGGGAAATTTGGAGCGGAAAAATCCCCGAAAAAAAAAAGAATTATTTGGGAAAAAACACATTATTTGGGAGGGAATTATTCGGGCCCCCCCTTTAGTTAAAATTGTATTATGCCACCAACGATTCTAAAGCTACAGTTTCTGTACTTTATTGGTCGTTCGTGTTCTGCTGGTGCCTGCCGCCTCTGCCTGGGTTTGCCGCTGCGTCCGTCGTCCGTCGTCGCCGTCGTTTGGGGGGGTTGTTTTGCCCGTCGGCCTGCCCGCTTACCGAAAGGATCCCCCTGTGCTGTGTATCCGCTTTCGTTGTGACCGTTGCTGAATACGAAGTAGAAAAAAAAAAAAGTAAACAAAACAAAAAAAAGAAAGCAACAACAAAAAAATGAAAAGAGGTTTTTTTTTAATTCAAAGTATCTTTTTGTTTTTGATGTTGGCAGGCACTAAAACAACCTTCATACGCTAACCACATCAAAATCAAAATCTATATCTTGGACTAAAAAAAAAACACCCACTCTTCGGAGTTAAGGGAGCTTTTTGTGCGACTCCCCCTCTTTTTTGGGCAGCACCTATCTATACCTTTCCTTTTCCTTTTCCTTTTCCATTTTCCTTTACTATATTTTCTATACCTTTATTTTATACCTTGTACCTTAGTTTTAATTAAAATATTTTTAATAAAAAAAAAAAAAAAAAAAACATTCATTATTTCATTATTTCATTATTTCATTACCAACGATTCTAAAGCTACAGTTTCTGTACTTTATTGGTCGTCTGTGTTTTTGTTGGTGCCTGCTGCGTCCGCTCGGTGTCCGTTCGTCTCCAAGTCCGGAGTAAAGAGGTACCATCCTGAAGATCATCATGCAGCTCGTTGCGGTGCTTAACGCGTTCGGCCGTTTCAATCCTTTAGTTACCTCTTCCATCGCATCACCGCCTCAGCCCACGGAAACGGTGCCACCTTTGTCTCCCAACCCAGTGCCCACTGGCGATAGAGTTTGCGTGCCTGCCGTGCGTCGTAGGTCTCGTCGGTCATCGAATATGCGTCGGGGCATGCCATCGCTGCGTGCATAGATTCTACAGGTGTGCGAAGTATTATGCCAGACTGCGGCCTCCTGACGTTGAAGCGAGGCTTGTTCCTCGTGAAAGGTACCATCAAACCTATTTGCGCCTCTTTTTCAAGACGGTGGTTCCATGCGTCACTGCTGATGAAGACCTGAGGCGTGTGCTTGACATCTGTCAGGCAAAGCTTGGGTGCATCCCTGACCTTCGGAGGGCTGAGGCTGATTGTGATCGAACGCTCTTTGATGAAGGCTGCCAGCGTCAACGTGTACCGGGCCGTCCCCGTGCATGCTGCAACATAAACCTGTTCGTGGTCGATGCTGAACGAGATGATAGAGGTGACCTTGTCGACGGCGACCGAGAGGGTGGCACCAGGCGGCCACTTGGGAGTCATGAAGATGGGGCTGTTGTCACCTGATCCGCACTCGTAGACAGCACCACCGGGGCACCAGATCATTCCCCAAGACGTTGTGAGGTTCAACATGGCCGACCAGGGGGATGTTGTGGTCCCCATGTGGGTTACCCACCAGGGGCCTTCTGGTATGACACCAACTGCCATGTTCTTTCCGCTTTTGCTATTGCTACCGCTAATTGTCCACGTGGCTTTCATGACGGGTGTGTCCGAAGCTGCAGCGCTGATGCCTCTCCACAGACCGTCCTCGTCTCCCTCGTCCCAAAGACCTTGTGGTATGTATGCAGTTGTACCGCCTTCCTTCACCGCAATACCATCCGAGGCACTGTTCATGTTCCATGTCACTGCATGCGAACAGATCTGCTGCGCGTCATTCCCCTGTTGTCTCGCACGCGGAACCTGCTTCCCAAACTTCGGGGTTGGGGCACGAAGGGACATCTTTGGCATCGTGCCTGTGGTGGCATGCATGGCTGCAACATGGTACAGGGACGAAGATAATATTGTAGATAAAGGAAGAAGCCAATCTCAAAGTTCCGAAGACGCATCTCGGTTATCGCCTTGAAACAGCCTTCAAGAAAAAGGGAAAATAGAAAAAAATCACCAACGATTCTAAAGCTACAGTTTCTGTACTTTATTGGCCCGGCCCGCCTGCCGTTTAGCAAAGGATCCCCTCCCCCCTCAACACAAAAAAAAAAAAAAAAAATAAAAATGGACCCTAGACGAAACGTCGTCGGAGACCGCCGCCCGCAGGAGGAACGCCTACGAGAGACGCCGACCAAGCCGACCACCCGACCAGACCGAAATCTGGCCGGGCAGTATGACCCCTCCCCTCCCCTTAGATCCCCTCTAGATGTCGTAAAAAATAATAAAAAACATAAAAAAATAGAACCACCCGCAGCCAGCGCGCCCGCTCCCGATTCCGCAGCCGCCACCGCCACCCGCCTGAAGACTGAGAGGGGGGAAAAAAAGAAAGAAGGAGGGTGGGTGCTCACGGGAGGGGACCACCCCCCGGGCTTAAGAACAGGCCCAGCTCCCACCCACCCAGAGACCTTGCTCTCGGGGGGGTGGGAGTCCATTTCGGGGAACAAAGGGAGGGAAACCCTCCAATTTGGTTTCAGGTGGGTGGGTGCCCGTGCCAAAGTGCGCCGCACCACCCCGATCCCAGAGGGGGCCAGGGGTTGGGTGGCGGAGGTGGCCACCGCAGCGGGGCTGGGGATCACCCCAGACCAGGTGCTCGTAAATCGATACGAGCCTGGGTGTGGAATCGCCCACCACACCGACGACGTGAGGTTGGGACCAGTGGTCCTCATCCTCTCGTACGGCGCAGAGACCACGATGGTCCTGAAGAAGGGGTCCAGGGTATCGAAGTACCTGGTGCCTCCCTTCACCTGGGCCATTCTGGAGGGTGAGGCCCGCTACGAATGGACCCACCACATCCCCGAAGGGTGTTCTTCGGGCTCCAGGGTGTCGATCACCCTGCGGACGGTTGGCTGCCCCGTGCCCCTCCCCTCCCCCTCTGTGTCCTCTGTGGAGGAAATAGAAAAAAAAAATACTGTGTTTGTGGGGAGAAGGAAAGAGAGTGCGAAGGAGGTGTCCCCGAGAGAGGGAGGCGCCCCTTCCCCCCCTTCCTCCGCTTCTTCTTGTTCTTCTTTCTCTTGTTTATCTGTCCCCCCTCTTGTAAATTCCCCCCTTGTAAACCCCCCCATTGTAGATTCCCCCCCCTTTGTTTCTTCCCAGGGGGAGGACAAGAAAAAAATAGGTAAGGGTGCACTCCCGAGAGAGGGTAGCGCCCCTTCCTCTGCTTCTTCTATCTCTGGATTATCTGTCTCCCCTCTTGTAAACTCCCCCCCTTCCTCCGCTTCTTCTTTTTCTTCTTTCTCTTGTTTATCTGTCCCCCCTCTTGTAAATTCCTCCCTTGTAAACCCCCCCCTTGTAGATCCCCCCCCCTTTGTTCCCTCCCAGGAGGAGGATAAGAAAAAAAAAAAAGGGAAGGGTGCACTCCCGAGAGAGGGTAGCGCCCCTTCCTCTGCTTCTTCTATTTATGGTTTATCTGTCCCCTCTTGTAAATCCCCCCCTTGCAAACCCCCCCCCAAGTGGATTCCCCCCCCTTTGTTTCCTCCCAGAAGGAGGATAAGAAGAAAAAAGAGAAGGGTGCTCTCCCTAGAGAGGTTAGCGCCCCTTCGGCCCCCCCATTGTCACCCCCCCTTTACACCCGGATCCGAATGGGTCCGGGACTTTTTTTGAGGGTGGAAAATAAACAAAAAAACACACCCACTCACTAACAGGAGGGGGGTCCTGGCCCCCGTTTCCACCACCCTCCAGGGGGTGGTGGGGGCGGTGGCCCAGGAGGAAAGATGGAAGCCGGAGCGCGCCCCGCAGGGGAGGAATGGAGGGGGAGCACCCTGGTTGGCCCCGGGGCCCCGGAAGACGAGGCAGACGGTGACGAAGGGCCGGAGGAGGAGACACCGTAGCGAGGCCACCCTCCAAAGGCGCCGCGAGGAGAGGGCCCAGGCCAGGGAGAAACCCGCAAACCCGCAAACCCGCAAACCCCACAAACCCCACAAACCCGCAAACCCCACAAACCCCACAAACCCGCAAACCCGCAAACTCGCAAACCCGCAAACCCGCAAACCCGCAAACTTTTTTTTTTTTCTTTTTGTTTTTCCTTTTTTTTGGCAAATAACAATGGACCCACCCGTGCGAAACTAGGGGGAAGAAACTAAAGGGAGGAGGATATCGGGGTGCACGGCG